>CAIIXF020000457.1:96195-121195 GCA_903813345.2 Owenia fusiformis | reverse complement strand
ATGTTACAAAATGGATGAACTTCCTGGATACGAGTTTTTATTTCTCGATTTAAACTTATGTTTAAGTCATGTTGCGAATTATCATTTGGCACAAAGTTAGACAATATAGTCTAGCTTTTAGAAATGCTCTCGGTTTGGAATTTGATTTTTAAGTAAATCTGCTCAAGGACGGTTGATCATGCATTTAGACCATCGCTTTTTTTACATTGACGCAAGTCGTCAAAGTAACATACTTTTGTAATATAACGGACTTCCGTCAATGTAACAAAAGCAAGGGACTAAATATATGAATTGCAACTTCATTTACAACAAATTCGATCCAAATCGAAGAAACTCATTAAAACTAGACTATATTTTCTTGCTTTATGCCAAGTTTTTATCTGCAACTTGACTTATAAGTAAGTTTGAATCGAGCAAACAGAAAAACTCGTAACCAGGAAGTTCATCCATTTTGTTACATTGACGGTCCGTCAAAGTAACTAGTTGTGGAACAGTTATTTTAAGGTTAATAAAAATTTTGTGTGATAATAAACACGTTAGGGGCACCAAGAAAGGTAAGATGACAAACAAACAACATTTAGATAAAAATATTTACCTTACCACGAAAATAACAAGATGTCTCAGTATTTGTTTATTGAGGTCACGTTTATATAATGAGTGACCCTTTCAATGTGTGCACGATTTAAGTGTTATAGATCGCCTTGGTGGGAAAGCTGCATGTCATCAATATAAGTGTTTTGAAATTACGCTGTTGTATTACTTTCCAGAATAACCAAGACCTTAAAACTTCACTAGTTGAAAAGTTAGTGTATATGAAAAGTACAATCACCTCGCGTTAGGATTGACAATAAATTAAGAAAGCTAAACTTCGCGCACCCTGAACGAAAACCCCTTCTCAAAAGGTTTATTTACACAATGTTATTTTGTATCTCGTAATGATGTAAACAAATAACACACAGAACATAGAACACGCTCTATAAATCAACGTGATAATGTAAACTGGTGTTAAGACGGGTTTGTACTACACACCACCGTGCAAGTGTTTTTTCATTATCGTTCCGCTACACATTTATCTAATGCAGGGGCGATTACCACCATGTAATCATGTTTCTTACAAATGAAATAGAACCAATTTATACAATATTTAAGTAAATATGCTGCTTTATTTACGCTCCATACTCGCTCATGTTCTTTTCAAATCAAATGACTTTAATTTCCGTCCAAACAGGGACATAATCAAAAACATGTTCCTATTGACATACGCTTTTCGATCTCATTAAATAAAAATTAAACCTTCTTCTTTCGTACGGAGTCATGGGAGTTGAAATTGGCGCAAGATGAATGCTACCGGAAACAGAATCAACTTTACTTCCGGTTGTATGACAAGTTATGTTCGTCAATCCCAGCATGCATCTCATACCAAGGAAACCGAACACCATAGCCTCCTTGAAATCAATTAATTCGTCATCACACTCTGCGATGTCAATGTCATTCTTTTGCAGTTTATCAGCAATGTTTTTCATAAGGAATTTATTTTTTGCACCACCTCCTGTGATCAAGATGCTCTTCCTCATAATAGAGTCACTGCTACTGTTATTCAGGCTTACGTTGTGATTTGCGTGTGGTGGATTTAAGGTAAGGATAGGACCATGGATATACTCAGTTGCTGCTCGTGCAATTTGTTCACTAATGTGTTCAACTGACGTTGCAAGAAGATCCGCGGGTGAGTGTCCCTTAAAAGAAAAAACATTGAATGAAAATAATATTTGTGTTAAGACTCCTCCTTCGAAAAAGTTTGTACGTGTTTTGGTCTAACGGTTAATTATATACAAGAAAACATTTTTCAACACAGATAGAACAGAGAACTGAAGATTTAGTTTTTTGCGTCTAGGAAGGTATGGTTGGAAAGTAACATATTTCAACTGTCGAGGAAGAGAATGGATCTATTACAAAAAGATCTTCGGTGAATAAAGCACCGGATACCATAAGTAAAATGGAATGACTTGTAATATTTAATTTAACATAAAAGTAACATTGTGTGTTAGCCTCTCTAGACCACTTAATAGTTGTTTGTAATTTCAAATGCCAAGTCAAAAACGTTTTATGATATATTGCTCTGAATTGTTTGTTTCGTATCTTGACATTTTACGCATTCATTGTGCAATGGTATTTGTTTATTCATTTGCATGTTCATACCAACCATATTTTCACTTAGAAAACCGCAATTTTAGTGTTCTGTTATACTAATCTGTTAGATGCTAATTCATTAGATCTACTATAACAATAATAGCAAGCACAATTTCAAAATAGCATCGACGTACATACTTTCATTTCACAGAGAATACCATTGACCTTAGACGTATTTGTGTACCCACCTTCGAAATAACGGGCACAATATTAGTCTCGAACCATTCCCTGCCAAGACTTTTCGGGGGCAGTTCTTCATAAAAATGAATGCTATTCAATTGCTGCAAGACATCGTCAATGATGTTACCACTCTCTGCTATTTTTCCATCGGAATCAAATGTATACGTTTTGTTGTATCTGTTGGCTAGGTGATTGAGCAGCATATTGCATGGCGATACATCAAACGCTTTTCCACCGACCGATATGTTTGCAATTCCACCTAGATTTAAACACATTGAATAGTCGGTGAATAAATACTGTTCTCCTGCGGGTACTAGGGGAGCCCCTTGGCCTCCAAGAGCGACATCTTTATCTCGGAAGTTTGTCACGACGGGGCAAGTCAGATGTGATGATATCGTTTCGCCCTCGCCGATTTGGTAAGTGAACCCATGCTCAGGTTGGTGAAATACGGTATGTCCATGCGATGCTACAAAATCCAATTTTTCAATATCGGTTCTTGCAATAAAATCCTTGACGGTTTTGCCGATGAAGTGACCGTAATCCCGATCTAGCTTCACAAGATCGGCACCACTATAATTTGGACACTCAACCAGCTTCGTGTACCATTCTTCGTCGTAGGGAATTGTTTCGGTGTTTAAGAATCGATAACTCCATATATCGCTGTCTTTATCGCCCATATATTCAGCATAACAAATATCCAGTCCGTCTAAAGAAGATCCCGACATCAACCCAATTCCGTAGTAGGAACTCATTTTTGCTATTTACGCTTCAAATTCTCTCTAAAAAACACAGACCTATATGTAAAACATTCCTAGCAGAGCAGGGCTAATTTATTGACAAATGCCTAGATTGTCCTGATTCCATATAGTATTAGACTATTGTTTACTGTTAACGTACAGTATTTAATACTAGACGCTTGTAATTATCGATTGAGAATGCATAGACTTAGCTGAAGGTCAACTAACTATTACATGCATTCATATATTTTTTAACTTTTGAATGTTATCAATTTTGTTGACTGATTGCAGCATACCATGTACTATATTTTATAAGTAACCCATAAGGAACCCGACTAATTGTTTCGTTAATAGGTTCGTTGCACACTGGAAATTTTATTAGTTGTACGTCATTCATAAACGTTAAATGTATCACGTCTTTCACGTCTTTCCGGTTTCATTCTAAGTGTTAAATTGAAATATTGCGAGGATATATTACAATCCAAGTTTGTCCCTACTTAACTCTGAAATGTCAAAAGTATGAAAAGTGATAGATACATAAGTATCATACGTGTATGTCTTATTCAAATTTTCGAGTCTTCAAATTATGTTGACACATCCAAAAATATGGTCAAATGAGGTCAAAGGTATGCAAAACTGAGCAAGGGGTTATTCAAGGTGTTTTAAAAACTTATAGGGATATAGCGGATGGTCAAGCCACAATATGCCCCATAAGCGGTGACACCCGACCTAACTATTCAATTAGGCCATAAGAAGTAGATTCTTTGTTTTGCGTCCTGGCAAAATCCAAATCATGCAAGGGTACAAAGAAAACAAACACAAACTCAAGAAAAAACACAAACTTGTTTACTGAGAAATGTATACATTTTATGGGAATAAAATGGGATGACATACCAATTTGCAGTGATTACGAAGACATATCTATATTGTTTATCATTATGTAATAAACTATATTATTCAAGTATACAAAATAAGAAAATGCACAATGTATGCCAAAGTAATCAATAATACTGTCAATTTTGATGCACATCAAATTATCCCCTATTTCTTCTGATTCTGAATGAACGAACTGCGATGGTTCTTTCAGACCCTGATGATTGCTATTTGGATGTGTTTGTTTTTTCTGATTTACTCAAAATCATGCAAGCATGGGGACGCAAAACAAAGAATCTACTTCTTATGGCCTTACGTCAAATGCAATCTATGATTCATATACCTCTGTTCCCACTTTTCACAACCCCTATATTGTACAACCCTCTCCCCATCGAGACCACCGCGTAACCCCCATATTGGACAACCCTCTCCCGATTGAGACCATTGCACAACGCCCATATAAGTACAACCCTCACCGATTGAGCCCACCGCATAACCCCCATATTGGACAACCCTCTACCCATTGAGACCACCTCACAACCCCGCCCTATATTGTACACCTCTCTCCATATCGAGACCATCGCACTACCCCGTACTGTACAACCCTCTTCCCATTGAGATCAACGTTTTATTCATCCCCATTTCTCTTTAACATAACGTATGTTTTTGTTGAATTAGAACCTGTGATTTGACACGCAGTAGCCTCTCCAAGTTTCTATCATCTCCCGAAGGAGATCTCTCCCTGTTCTCGATCAGTATTTTGCATAAATTAGAATGTACTACTTACTGTTGTTTAAGCCCATGTTAGCTTCTGACAATAGTTTTTCAACTCATTTCTGCAGTTATTACAGTGCAACATGACTCCGCAACCTTTACTATGCACAAGAAATTTGTCATATAACTTAATACAGTATAACTTACAACGCCAACTTTTAGCAGAAATTCACAAAACCACTCAGTGACTTATTAGATAGATTTAGAAGTTTAGCACTTGCACATATTAATGTAAAGTAAATATAGTAAAGATATTGAAATAAAACTATAGGGTAATAGTTTACTGGTCTAGTGCAGTAACTGGGTAGTGAACAATATATTACTACTCAGCCATGAGCGGCAATTTCAATTCAGCGGCCAGAAATATTCCTACGATCGTCTTAAAATTTTTGCGGTCAAATGATTTTCAGTTAGCAGTCACATTTGCTATACGGTAGCCGTCCGTATGGCGTATTTTGATTTTGAGGAGACATGAAAACTACGGTTGTCGTACGGCTGATAAAAATGAGGCATGGTCAGGGAAGGGCATTGGGCGTATTTTTTCTGATATAAACCAATGTAAACACAAGGCAGCCGTAGGGGGTTCTTACGGCGATCCTTTGGTCCATAAATGTCAATTGCAATCAATAAAATACAAGGACAGGCGCAAGTCGATCGAAAATCCGGCGTACGGCCATCGTGACCTTTCTACAATTTGTGGTTTGTTATTTTTACGGTGACCGCAGGAATGAAAATTACTCCTTGTTATCATAACTACGGCGACTCTACGGCCTGTAAAAACTGGATACGCCGTACGGAGACCACTAACTAAAACGACCGTAGTTTTCCTTTGGTCTCGGCCGCAGAAATTAACTGATTTCGGTGAAATACGGCCTTCGTGCGGTCGCCGTAAAGCAAATGTTTACTGAGTCTGTACAGTCACCATTACACGAGCAAATCATGCAGAGCAGTTTTCTTTGCAAGTGGGTTTTGAAAACCTCGATTGGTGTAGGTAACATTTGAGCCAAAATTATTCGTTGTGATATAGACTGAAGGGCACTTTATAGTACGTACACTAGCCACTCTGATATCGAGCTATATATTTGTTAACAAACTGTGATAAGAATATTGTTTACAGACTTCAGCTGGATTTGTATACGTGAGTTCAAAGTTCTCCAGTAAAAGTTATCACGAGTCCAATGAATGTTGTTATATTTTATTGCTCGACTGGAAGTTAATTACCAGTGTTTACTCTGGCTGAACAGTACATTGTGACCCAACGATATTTTAGATCATAGGGATGAGGGAAACATCACGGAACGATGAGGTAAATGATCGGGTATGGGGGGAACTCTGATATTGGAGTATATAATTAAATATTTTCCAGATACTCCGTACAATGCTTGCGAAAGTCATGGACGTACGTATTACCTCCATGCGAAAGCTAAGGTCCCAAGCTACGGAACTAGTTCTAAAAAGTCCAATCTCGTCCTTGAAAAAAAAGTATATGAAAACGGTCTGTGCTCGAGGCGAATTCTACAAAATACAATGTTAGCTCGATCGTTCATAAACAGTCTTCAGTAAAGCCTAATATAATCAAATAGAACGAAATTATAACTTATTCCAGCTTTTATTAACATCTAACAGCCCATTTCACTGTTTTATTGCGTCAGTAGAAATCCAAAAATAAGAAATCAGGAGACCATTGTGCAATAATATATGGAAAGGTATATACATATTGTATATGAATGACATTTGTATATTTCAGATTATTTAGTTTTTTTGGCCACATACCGCAGTGGCCACATACTTATTAGCCAAATTAGAAGCAATACAAGATTAACAAATGTCATCTATGTACAATAGGACTATATTTTTGCATATATTATTGCATAATGATATTTTGATTTCTTATTTTTTAGGTTTTACTGACGCAATTAAACAGTGAAATGGGGTGTACAAGTTATATGCTCTCAGAATCTCCAAACATTTATATCATTTTGAACGGAAATTACGACTGACTCATTACGTTATTCGATTGATTAGGACCATGTGCAATGTAATGACTGCAAGTAAATTTTGAAAAAACACTTTCCCGACTGACCATTCACGGTCATGAAGGTCTATAGAACTGGAAAGAACGATTAAGAACTAGTTTGGTGTAATAGAAATACGCTCTCGAAAAAAGCTTAAACTGTGTGCGAACGGGGTGGAGTGTCTTTTTCACATCAGGCCTTAGCATAGGATTTGATCCTATGTTTTCAGATTAACTGTGTGCGAACGGATTGGAAACTCAAAATATCGAAATCGACACTTCCCGTCCGCCATCTTTGATGCGAAGGTGACGGCCGTTACCTTCGCTTGATACTGACCAGTACGTCTATTTAAGAACTAAGTGGACGTGCTTTTACCCTTTTAAGCATACTTAAAATCATTGATTTGCCAAAAGTAAAACCTTCAGTTTTATCTAAAATTGTTTTCATTGAACCCACTTCAGTTTTCGAAGTCTTTCAGCACTCTCATAGCTTGGCGTACGGATTCTTTGTTTTTTATTTATTCATTTATTTTTGTTGTTGTTAGGACCATGTGCAATGCTGTTGTTCTTTTCTTAATTTTACAACAAGTGTCATGTCATCCGCTTAAAACCTCATATAGAGAAAGTTATCTAAAATAGTTAAAAGTGGCTAATAATAAACTGGATAATATCATATGTAGTTTGTAGATGATTTTCAAAGAATAAATTATATCGCTTCATAGTGTTTTAATATGATCGCCACATATATCCAAGTTTTGTGGATTGTGTTTGGTGGCTGGTGCTTGGCAGTTGGTGGTCACTGGGTGGCATTCCACGATCAGCGTATGAAAACTTGAATGACAGGTGGAGTTTAGGGCATAAATTATTTTCACACATTGCTAATTGTTTGGTCCATCAATAAGTGTGCTATTGAATAGTTTCGAACAAACTTCAAATTCAGACTCTGAAATAAGGAAATATGCTGAATCAGCATTTTCTAGCTGGAGCCGTCATCCTTAAGATTAAATTACAATGTAACATGAGGATTTCATGATACTGATACTGATGTACAAAATACATATTACCTGTGTTTTAAGTTTGCCAATGATTTCTTCTCACCCAAAATAGTTCTAGAACTTCTTACAGGGGGTTAAAATGTTTTAAAGGTTTCGCAGATCCGCCAAAAAGATATTCATGATCTGTTCCATCCAAAATCTTAGGGACAATTTTTGTAATGAATTTCCCATGTAATATTTGTCCCTATGTATCAATTTATAATATTTGAACCAAATCCGTCCACTGGTGTTTGAGTTGTTCTATCGCACTCGATCAATAGGATAATTTCCTCGGCCGATATATTTTCCCTCGGAATAAAATTCATATTCTATCCCTCCCATTACGTCCAGTGCGTTAAAACCCGGTAATATTGCCAAATTATGGTTTATTAACCAGTTTTAATATTCTATCAAGGATGCTACATCTACAGGGTGTCGAATGAATATGCCCCCCTTGATAGACGTTTGTGCATAAACGTGCACAACATTGAGCTAGTCATCTGAAACTTCTTGCTCCCTGAAGCCAAGTTTTTAGGTGCTAAAGAACAATTCAGACATCATACAGACAAAAAAGTTATGCAACATTTTGTCTGATGTTAAAGTTGAGGGGGAAGAACATATTTATTGGACACTCTGTACATTGTACAACCTTGGTTCTTGTCGGTATAGCCCGGTGTCCATAATTGATAAAAATTGATAACGGAATGGATTTTAGGCATTTTTAAAGTTTTAAGGCTGCTGGACTTGTGTTACAGAACATATTTTAGTAAATTGCTTGGGTTCCAAGCAAGCGTTGGTATGACTGATTACTCATTTTGTTCTAACATCGGTTCAATTTTGCATATTTTTGAAGAAAATATAACAATTTCTAGATAACACAATAATATAATCTTAAGTGAAATTCATCATTCATGTCATTTTCAAATACTATCGGATTGTGGGTTTGGCATGTGATTTATTTCTCATTTAATTGATTCTAAATAAACGCGCTAGATTTCAAATTACTCATTTTATTCATCTATGATTTAAGGAATACATCAATATAGTGTCCATTTTGATTCAATAATCAATATAGATTTTGCACATATTCATAAATTTTTGCATTTGTACTTTCACATCGAAACATTAAGGAAGGACAGCACACAAGAAGGCTATAGCATTAAATAAAATTTATGAACATAGTAATACACATATAGTTATATACATTTTAATTCAAAAACAAGCATGAATAAGATGTAACAAGTCCTATGTATCAAGTCCTATATATCAAGTCACATGGATGATTTATGTCGTCTGCTACAGAGGTCAATGTGTAAGATATATTGACCGGATATATTTATTGGATTTAGAATGTCGAATATTGATACAAATTAAATTTTAAAGACTAGATAGTCTGCATGCACATGATCATCTTTTTGTCAATTGAAGCAGTGCATGGCAAGATAGTATATAATATAGATGCTGCAGACAACTAGCAAAAATGTTCTCAAGTCCAAGGTACTCTACATGACGTACATCTTCCAGGTAAAGTATTGAACTATGACAGCTGATACTACATCCATCTTAATATTCAAAAACGAAAATATATGGATGTATAGCATACTTACACTCCCTCTATAAGTTTGGCAAACTAAGCTCCCCATTGAACTACGTGTTAAAGCCTCTTTACGTTTGAATTTTTATTTACTTAACCGGCGATGAAATAACTTATAATATTGATGGAAACGTAACTTGACTTTATTTCCAATACCTCCAAATTTTCTCAATTTTTTCCTCAGTTACAGTTCAGTCGGAAATTGACAATAAGTTTGGTGAATTTTTGAAAATCGTCATGCCCATGATCACCAATGGGAAATGTAGGTTTGCCGCAAGTCAAATTACAAAATATCCATACATCCGAGTCCTTGCAAAAAATACAAGTCAGGCAGGTAATTGAATTTGCTAACTTTATTTAACAAAAAATTGAGGTAAAGAGGCTTAAATTAACATGTAGTTCGATGGGGGAGGTAAGGTTGTCAAACTTATGGAGGGGAGTGTATTTTTTAGATTGATACATGTCATGTATATTACTTTTGCACTGTTTGGTTACATCGACATTTGACGTTTTGGTGGCATTATATCCAGATTCAAAATGCATCTAGACAGTTATAACGTCGATATTTCGATTTGTAATTAACTGAGATTTTGCTTATCCTTTTTACTTTCGATAACCCAGTTCAATTTTGTCTTTCTAGGGGAAATATTTGCCTATATCTGTATATTTATTTTGCCGATCAACAGCGTCATTAACCCAATGGTAGATATTCTTAGTTCTATGTCTTGGAGAAGGCTGCTACATCGATGTACAGGGCGTTCAATAAGTATTGCTAATTTTGCTATAACTTTTGTTCTATTTGCCTTTTCCTTATGAAACTTTCACAACATAAGGTACATATATCTGACTTGATTCCATAAAAATTATAAGACAATCAAATTAGTATTAACAAAGTTATGGTTACTACGGTAACCAGTGTCATGGATATGCGGGGCAAAGTCACTTTGGACGACATATTGAGTGTTGAAAGCAGTATCATTGATACTGTTAAACTCTTGGGATATGCAGTGCAGTTACAAATAATCCATAGGGTCACTTAATGATCCATATTGACATCATGAGGTGCTAAACGTAGACACCCTTAGCTTCAATGCACAGTTACCGTCTGGCGACCCATTCGTTGCCTACACATTTTTGAAGCCATCTTCATAGTGTGTGGCTAGGGGGGTGTTCACTGCAGACGTCAGCTGATGGAGATTCTGATGCGATAATCCTTTCAGATCTCTTTTCACTCAGGGATGAATACAGCAAAACCAATTTGAGCCTTATCTGGGGAATATGCTGCATGGGGCAATGTTGACATACCAAGCTCTGTTATTGTATGTTGGACAATTATAGAGGATCTGTGAGCAGGGACGTTATCCTGGTGGAACCCATGGGTCGCTATTGATCTTTGAGGATGTTGGAGTGTGTGGCTAGGGAGGTGTTTACTGCAGACATCAGCTCATCGAGATTCTGTTGCAATATTCCTCTCAGATCTCTTGTCACCGTTGTTAGAAAATACATATAATTCAAACTGACAACATCAAGTTTCGACCATATCAACAGTCTTTATTCATCAAAGTGTTTATTTAATGGATAACTATAATTCATCATGTAAACCCTTAAAGTTGCCCCGCGTACCCGTGACAATGGTTACCATAGTAACCATAACTTTGTCAATACTAAGTCGGTTGTCTGGAAATTTGCATAGAATAAGGTCAGATATGTGTTCCTTATGTTGTGAAAGTTTCATGAGGAAAAAAGCAAGATACCAAAAGTTATAACAAAATTAGCAATACTTATTGAACGCCCTGTAGATCATCATTTATGAATCATTGCATTTTCTAACAAGAAGGGTCTCCAAGACATAGATTCCACAAGAGTGTCAAATCTTTAAAGAAAAATATGCCTAGATTCATCACCCCGGCCCTTAATCACTGCCCCCCTCCCCAGATCACCGATCACCCTACATCTGCGACTTCCACAAATGGGGAGAACTAACAAAATTGGTGTGGCCATGAATCCTTTACACCTATTCAGTCCCTCAAGGACAGAATCATTGAGAAGTGAAATTCATTGTCTCAACAGAATATCATTGATGTTATTGATCAGTTTAGGCTAAACTTGAGGGCTATAATTGATCAAAATGGTAGACATATTAAACATCTGTTCATGTTAATAAAGTTGACAATAAAACTTGGTTTTTATAAGTTTTGGAAAACCTGTTTTGAAACGAAATTGACCTCATTTATATTATGGACGCTGGTTGAGAGACATTATTATAAAGGAGTGGTATCGATATGGAGAACTTTTTGAACACACGTTTCTCTTAAACCAGTCATAAAAAATCTAAAAATTTAACACATCGTCAATTTAATGGTCATCTTTTGAATGATAACAATATAATTTGAAAAATATATATATACTTTCATCTATATTGTTTTAGAAAACACATCAAACACTTGTTTTGTTCTTTGTATCATGTTTCCAGAGTGAAATGAAACATCTTTCCGAACCTCATTGGAACAAAACGACATAAACACAACATGTTTAGGTCTCTCAATATTGTAATTGTACAAAGAAAATTTTGGTTGATTTTAAAAAAGTATCTTGTTAATGAAATAAAAGGTTTATCTTGATTTTTATCTATTTTGGGGGGATTTTGTTTTAATGTTTTGAACACTTTTTTAAAATCAACCAAAAATTCCTTTGTATAACTATAATATTGAGAGGTCTAAAAACATGTTGTATATGCTATTTTATTCCAACGAGGTTCGGAAAGACATTTTATTTCATTCTCAAGAATTGGTAGAAAGGAGTAAAAACAATTGCACTAAAAAAACAAAAAATGTTAACAAAAACAGTTATATAAAAAATATCTAAATAATTTTTCGCATTAAATTGTTGTCAATCAGTCAACATTACATAAAATACCGTGTTTTTTTACAGAATGTTTTCAATGATTGGTTTAAGAGAAAAACATTGTTGAATTCAGTTCTCCATACCGATAACACTCCTTTGAACTTATGTTATACCAAATTAAAGATAAGTAAATTATCTATCCACTGGTATATAATATGACATGTTTTCATCAAGAAAATCAATATCTACTTTTGAAATACGAGTGTCCCATTTTTTGGACCACCCTGTATATTAAAATGATAATGGGGTTTCAAGCATGTCGTTCTTATATCTTGTCGAATATCAACGGATAGTTTATTTGTTTCTGACAATTTCCTTTTCAGTTATGTTAATCCCTTTCAATCAAGTACGTTCAAATCAACCACAATGTACTATCACGCGGTCCTAACTTCGATCGTTAATTTGAATTTTCGACCTACCAGATGCTTGAAAATCAAGGATTGCGAGTCTCATACTGCACCGTTTTTCTTCAAACCTATACCATTAAAAGCAAAACAAAATTGCCTTTCTGTCGGTGCATTACTTTATTGTAAAGAGTCCCTCGTTCTAGCAGCGTTTTGGTCCCCAGCTGTTAGAAGGCCTTCTTACAGCTGGGGACCAAAATGCCGCTGGAAGTAGGGACTCTGTTTAAGAGAATAATGTACCATCAGAAAGGGATTTTTGTTATGCTTTGAATGGAACAAGTTTGAAGAAAAACGGTGCAGTATGAGACTCGTAATCCTTGATTTTCAAACATCCGGTAGGTCAAAAATTCAAATTAACGGTCGAAGTTAGGACCGCGTGACTATTAGTGCTCGTTCAGTTGTTTCAAGCAAGCATTTAGTATAATTAACAAAGGCTTTTATATTTCCGACCTTTAATACAATTAATATGTTGATGCGATAAAATAGCAAGCGTATTTACTCACATGTACATCAAGCGTTTGTCCATTAGAACCACACGACTATCCTATTACGTCTATCGACATACAAAACATCACAGCTACATGTAGTTGAATAACATGAAGAACTTGAAAAAGTACAGACGTTTAATCACTATATTCTTGATTAACACATTCCTTTTAGTAAAATCTCAACAAAATACAACATGTAAAAACGGGTGGAAGAAATTACAGGATCCGACGAGGCAATGCATCAATAAGAGATGTCCAAATACATACAAATGTATCAAAAATGAATGCTGTCGATATAAAAGTCTTGCCGATTGCATCCCAGATATGAAATCTACCTACGAGCCATGGCCCTGTCGCGGTGGTGGCTCAAAGCGATGCGACGAAGGATACGAATGTGTCACTGGACCACAACTCACTTATACCGCCTGCTGTCGTTTGGGGAAATGTATCGACGAAAATGGAGTTGAGCATCGACCTGGAGCTAAATGGACGAGTGTCTACGACAAGTGCAACACATGCACCTGTGTGAACGGCAAGAGTGAATGCACTGACAAAAAAGGTTGGTACTTTCCACATCACTATCAGGTCGCCTATCATACTGCCAGGGTAATTATCATCAAATGTGTTTCAGCTCTTCTAAAGCCATCGGGTGGTTTATAAGGGGTTATTTTGTTCGGGGCATACTATTTGAGATATAATTTGTACAATATTCTTTAATAGATGTCACGATTGGACCAGTGGATCGTTTTTATTTTTCACTTGCATGTTTATTACACCAGAGTTTAAGTGGAGCCATCTGAAAGTGATTACAAACTATCTTTGAAAATTAATCCTTAAGCATGCTTATAATTGCAGGTTGTAAAGTATGCAGATTAAAAGGACAAATTAATGGCGACAGAAAAAATGGAAGGAAACGTGGAAAAAAACTTAAACGCGGGGAGACTTATATGGACGGATGCAAAAATTGTACATGTATATCAAAACATGTCAGCCATTGTAAAGGTCCATGTGAAGGAGCAGACGCTAAAGGTAGAAGCAATGTTATATTATTTAAGGAATAAAGACCGAGATTTTATGATTTATGGCGTATTAAATGACCTCAAATTTTATTCTATTCATTGTTAAAATTTGGCAATGGCCAGAATAAAATGTGAGGTATATTTCACTGCTGATTCGCTCGATTACGCTGGTTACCGAAACGGTTCGTTCGTTTCGGTAACAAAACGCCGGGACGTCGAAGGTACGATTTTTCTTTTTTCTTTATTTCATGCGTAGGCAGAGTCCCCACGACATTTTTCTCACAAACATGTATCGGTATCATATGTTTCAGAAAATGTACATGTTTGCGAAAAAATAGCTCAGAAGACAACAGAATCGTAGATTTAATTCCTCACTTAAGTCACATAAATGGTATGGGTTAAAAAAGCAGATCTTAACCGTTTTCGAAATACCCTTTGTGTTACGATCTTGCACAGGTACTCATACAAGTACCTCTAAATCATATACATTTCTATAATTTTGTATAATTATTGCATTCATATAGATTATGTATTATTTTGTTTCTGTCACACTAGTCAAATTTTCAATAAGTACAATGTATAATGTTGTATTTTGTTCCAGCCGAATTAAGTCCATTCACTCCTTGTTTGAAGTCTAGTGGCTGCTCTGTCAGAGCAAGGGTTCGTCAATGCAAGGGAGTCGGCGAATGCCTAGAAAAGAAAATTGAAACTGAAATCTGTAACAGTGAAAACTGTCAAAAACCAGGAACTCGAAAGGTCGAAAGCACTTCCATTGTTATTGGAGGTTTTGAAGCTGAACCAAACAATTGGCGATGGATGGTTTATCTTTTTCCATCTAGATGCGGGGGAACAATAATAAGCCCAAGACACATTTTGACAGCTGCTCATTGTGTCTTCACTGTATTTGGAATGATGTATGAAACGATTAGTGTTTCGGCAGGGAGACATGATCTGGAAAAGGATGAATTAGACACCAAGCAGGACCGAACAGTCAACAAATCAAATTTCATTGTTCATGAGAAATGGAACGATGCGTATTTCAATAATGATATTGCTATTTTGGTATTAGACGAGCCATTGGAGTTAAATGAGGCGACAGTTCCTATTTTACTCCCAAAGAGTGAGAAAATGAATATCAAAAAGATACTTTGCCAAATCATAGGTTGGGGGATGACAGGAAACAACAGATTTTCTAATGTTTTGCTGGAAGTAAGAATGAAGCTTAAAGCATGCAAATTGCCTCCAAGCCTGGCGTCTAGGGTTCAACCAGAATCAATGTTTTGTGCACACATGAACAACAGGTATATATATTATATGCATTCTGAAATACATTTAATTTGGATGAGATGAGGCCTCAGACTGTATTAGTCATAGGTTGTCCTTTAATGACACGGTCATTCTGAAACTATAGTTCTGCTCTACATATTTTTTAGAACAACATTTTCAAAACTACCATAAATTAGAGGTAAGACATTTATAACTTGTATTTTGAGGATTGGATAAATGTTATGCTATAGCATGGACGTAGCCAGGGGGGGGGGGGGGGGTGCGATCGCACCCCCCCCCCCATAACCTTTGAAAATATGATCAATGGATAGAGGTAGAAAAGAGCTTTAAAATGCTTTTTATTTGAAGCTTCTAGCTCAATTTTGCAGGAAGTTGCATCAATTTTTGTAAAATTCAAAAGAAATCTTAATTTTTTGTGTTGCTTATGGCAAAATCGCACCCCCCCCTGACCGAAAACTGAAAAATTTTCGGCGATCGCACCCCCCCCCCTGACTGAAAGCTGGCTACGCCCCTGTATAGTATAGTGAAGTTAAGTTTATTTACATCGAATGTCCTGGACATGGATGACTTTGGCTATTCAAAAGGTGCTTCTTATATCTGGACATGAATTTAGTCCTGTTTTGACCAACATGTTATAATGTTTCAGAGATTCCTGCATGGGAGACTCTGGTGGCCCATTCATGTGTCGTCACAGAGACAACAAGTGGGTTCAGTACGGACTAGTTAGCTGGGGGCCTGCTACATGTGGTGACTATTCTGGTGTCTACACAAAACTGACAAATTACATTGACTGGATAAACGACAAGATCTCTACGGATGGGGATTGGGGAATGTTCTCTGATTGGACAAAGTGTTCGGTGTCATGCGGAGGTGGATATCAGACTAGGATTCGTGTCTGCAATAAACCGAAACCTATCGCGAATGGCAAGTGCCTTGGGGAAATCGGTGAAAAGAAAGTTGATCCCGACACAGGAGAAATAGTCGATGTGCAAGAAAGAGAATGCAATAAAAAGAAATGTTAATTTGTACAAGAAATATTAAATAAATAACGGAAATTGGAGATCTCAAATGAATTTTCATTTAGAAAACCCATGATCGAGTATAATCAATAAAAGCTTGTATAATCAATTCAAACAATCGGAAACGAGTTTTATAGATTTACTTTTTGACACTGAACCGATTGACCTAGACAATAGCGACGTGTCTTCTTTGGTCAACTGCTCAGTCATTTGTGGGTTTTTAAAGTCTATAATGCAATTTGAAGATGAGTACTTTCATTATTAGTATTAATCTTGTATTTCTTATTGTAAACAGTGGTTAATAAGCTTACGGTAGGCTGGGTAAAATTATTGTTAATTTTAAGACTGATCACTATAAATAAATACATAAACTCTATTCAGTTGTTGCATCGATGTTGCAGTTTTTAGTGCAGTAAGGATGGAATGAAAGGGTGGTAAGTCGAATGAAATTATTTTCCAATATGGGGACTAGTCAACTGATCGCATGACCTTCTCTACCGGAATATATCTCCTCTTTTCATACGTTGCTTTTAATTTTAAAACGTTGTGAGCCAATACAGAGATACAATTATCTGATATATACCAGTAAAGTTTAATAAGAGACCAATCGTTTATGATACTTTTCTCGTCCAATCGGACAGAGCTTTGTTGGAAGATAGCGATTGAAAATAAGTATGAAAATCCACATGCTAGACTAATGAGGGGAAAAGAAGTAAGTAAGAATTTGTTCCCCCACGAATTGCATCATGGGTAATATGTTGTCAATGTCAGGAAATACTTACGTGTCTCCTCGTTTAAAGAGCAAACCACGGAAAGGAGAACTTATACATCGATATCATCTGATGTGGGACACTGGGGTATGGTTTGGCCAAGTCAAGCCAAACTACTGAGAGGGTGGTGTTGTTCTTCTGGGCCTCTTTAATCAGCTGGGTGACTGCCGCTGTATGCTCGAGGCAACCAGAGTGTCCTGGAATCCCTCCCTTCTGCACACTTGGATCAATGTAGTTGTTGCCTAGCAGGAAGTTGGTCAGCCTTTTTGCCACTAGTGTCAAGAAAATCTTCCCTTCGACATCCAGCAGTGATATTTCTCTAAACTGGCCAAGCGTCTGGGTCTTGTCTTCTTTTGGAACAAAGCAGTCATCTGCCAGGGCCCAAGATGATGGCAGGGCTTTCTTTGACCACAGTACGTATGTTGTTCCACTTGGACCAGGTGCTGATCCAGCTCTTGCCTTCTTGACCACTTTTTGACGTCAGTAAGGGGTGTTAGGGTCAGCAGCCCAACACACCATAGCATTACAAGAGCTTCAGAAAATTTGCCAGTCCTTAATAGGACTCGAAAGACCACTAGGTTACAGACGGATACTCATCAACGCGAGATACGGACCACAGGGAAGAAAGTGAATGACGGAATTGACGAACTGGATAAAAGAAGTCATCGTTGTGACAGCTGCGGACGAATCTTTAAGAACAGCCTCGGAGTAAAGATCCACCAAGGCAAAATGAAAGAGTGCAAAGAGAAGCTTAGACAGGGAAGATTCTTCCAAGTAATGCCAAAAAGCCGGAGGAGGATATCAGCAGGGAAGCGCACCACAGTGCTGAGGACCTCCTAGTAGAAGCCAATCAGAGCACAGTTCAGGAGCGAGAGAGACAAGATGTAAATCGCATTTGTGTTTATACGACCTACTTATTTTCAAAAATGTAATGGTGTCCTGAAATCAAAACAGACTCCCAATTAAGTCCCAAACCTTGAATAGAAGGTTGATATTGAAATATGGGTCATCAGAAGAGGAAAAAATACAGTTTGAATTTTTAAAATACCGTTCATTATAAAGGACGAGTGGCTTCAAGACAATATATTAGCCTCCAAGATATTTCTAATAAATTGTACAGGATATCAAAGAATTAGGGTCTAACCAAACTAAAAAATTAGGTCATTCTGACCTTTATATTTTAAAATTTAGGTCGTTCTATTAACATGTATAAAATGGGCTTTTGAAGGAATAATCACTCTTAGCCTATGAACCAAATAGTACATGCAACGTGTGCACCTGAACCGACAATCCTCCTCCCAATTACTCAGTTGCGAGTAGGTAGTTACCAGTTTCGCCACCAGGTGGCTGATTCGGGGGAATTAACAGGGCAGGGTATTACAAAATTCCATTAAACTTGAATATTCATCAGTTTTAGTGGTTCACTTTTCATATTACCCTTATGTATCTGATAGTTATACAAATTAAAATATGTCCAGTAAAAGAAAATATTATCTGCCCAACACAGCAAAAATATTTCGCTTTTTGTGGTTTTACAACATGGGGTCTATGGGGAATCTCCCCGACCTAGAAGTCACATTTTCAAAGAAAATTAAATTTTCAAAGTTGATTATTTAACTCGTTTCAAAACCACATTTCTAGATGTAATTTTACATGTAGATTCCAAATATGACATTATTTTGACTGAATTGTGAATTTTGAATGACGTAAATCAAGATTATTTCTACTTTTTTTTTCTGTTTATTTATTTCAATTTCCTTGCTATTGATATACAAAAGTATGCCTTTGTTAACTTAATAACATTATCGGCATAGTAAATATTAAAAATATAATACAGGAAATACAAAATACAAAAACCACGTAGTATGTTCAGTCTATATGTATGCTTGCTCCCCATCCCACCCATAAGGTTCCCAAAGGAATTTAGAATGTTTCACTGGCTGTTTAAAACTGTGATTGCTGTTGAGACATAGTGAGCCACGATTTCAATAATTTTGCTATTCATCACATCACTAAGGTTGGTATCCCCATACAAAAGTGTATCTGATTTCTTAGAGATTGTTAAATTTCTGAAATCTGGCAGACATTCCAGTTCGTCGAGTCCTGCAAGAAGCAATTCCCTTTCATTTATGAGCAGTGGACATTTGATTAGAAAATGAGAAGTGGTTTGATGAGCTGCACCACATGGACATTTGGGATCATTAATTGTGGTAAAATTGTGGGCATGTAAATGGCTATTAAGCAAGAGTCCAGCTCTAAGTCTGTTGAAAGTAATTTCAGTTTGTCTTGGCATAGTATACTCCATTTTGGATGTGGGTAAGGATGCATGGCTCCTTTGCTTCCTGACTGATCTTTTAAATCTTGAGATTGGCTGCCCAACTCGGATAGTTGGTGGAAGCCCATTCCAAGCTGAGATGGCACTAAAGATTGTAGATTTTTTGGTTGAGACACTAGTATGTAATGGAATCTGATAATCTGGCTGATCTCTCAGCCTTCTAGTGTGAACAATTTCATAAGTTCTCACCACATCACAGATGAAGGGAGGTAAAGCATTAAAGCGTGCCTTAAAAATGAATATTTTTAAGTGCTCATCTCTTCTCGATGCCAGCTTTTTCCAATTTAGAGAAGAAAGTACCTTATCAGTATTTGACCCATGAATAGCACCTGAAACTAGGCAGGCTGCTCTATAGTGCAGACTTTCGAGAGCTTGGAGCTTAAGAGCTGATGCTTTATTGTAAATTATGTCACAGTAATCTAAGTGGGGTATGAAGTAAGCATTGTAAATTGTTTCAAGATGTTTGCTTGATAACTTTTTACTAAGAGCCTTCAGTGGCCCCATTAAAATTGTCAATTTGTTAATCAGTTGGTCAATGTGGGCATTAAAGTTTAAGTGTTTATCTAACACTATTCCTAAGTGCTTATGGGTATCTGTCATTGGTATTTGCTCATTTCCTAAAGTTAATGATGGTTGAGCTGCTAATTGGGTTCTTTGGCCATAAAAGGTTAGATCAGCACTTTTTTGGGCTTTAAATTGCATGCGCCAAGTGGTTGCCCATTGGTTAAGATTGTTCAGATCTTGTTGAAGGGGTTGATTTAAATTCAATAGCATGTCAGAGTTTCTGTCATAGGCATCATAAAGTGACGTATCATCAGCAAAAATAAAAGCTTTGGAGTTTAAGTTGTCAGGTAAATCGTTAATATATATTAAAAAAAGTAGGGGACCCAAAACAGAACCTTGGGGAACACCGGCATTTATAATGTATTGGGGTTTATTGGGATTATTGACCGGAATGTTGTTGTTACCAATTAATTCAGGATCAGAGGACCAATCGGAAAGGCAGTTATTAATACGCACTTTAACCCTTCTGTCTTTAAGATAGGAAGTCATTAATAGAATAATTTCATTGCTACATCCGTATGCTTTAAGTTTTTTTATTAAGAGTTTGTGAGGTACCAAATCAAATGCAGACGTCAGGTCTAAAAATATTGAACGGACATTTTTCTGTTGATCAACATTAGTTTGTATATCATGAACAATGTTGATCAGTTGATTCACCGTATTGTGATGTGGTAAAAAACCACTTTGAAATTTATACAAGAGATTATTATCCAGTAAATGAAGAAGGAGTCTGTTGTGGATTATTTTTTCTAATACTTTGGATAGTGAGCATAGTAATGTAACTGGTCTATAATTAGAAATATTGCCTTTATCCCCTTTTTTAAAAATCGGTATGATTGTTCCTTCCTTCCAAATACCAGGAAAAGTACTTTCTTCGAAAATTCTATTAAAAAGTCTACTAACTGGAAAAGACAGACTATCGCCACATAATTTGATCATTTTGTTTGTTATTCCATCCGGGCCATGAGATTTGTTAACATCCAGGCTTGAAAATAATTCAGAGACCTCCTGGGGTGTTGTTCTAATGTCTTGCAGCATGATGTTAGTTCTAGGTGGAAATTCAGGAATTGCAGCATTATCAATATTAACAATATTTTTATTCACAAAGTATTTCAAAAATAAATTTGATTTTTCTAAACTGCTACATGCAGTAATATTTGACGCAGGGTCCATTATAACTGGGAACGAGCTGACATGATTTTTACCAAGTACCTCTTTAATCAAAGTCCAGTATTCAATTGAGTTTTTAGATGTGTTTTCAATTTTTACCCTAATATTCGCTTCATGGGCTAGTTTTGCTTCACTTATCAGTTTATTTACTTTTCTACTCTGAGCATTAAATTTTTCATAAAAAGTTGGGTTATTTGTTGATTTGAACTTATGATGTAATTTGTTGCGTTTATAAATTTCTTTTTTAATGTTAGCGCTAAACCACGGTTGGTCATCATACCGACTTGAAATTACTTTATGTGGTATACTGGATTCAATAATAGTCATGAGAGTTTTAACAAAAAGATTTGAGGCATGATTAACTGAATTATCATGGATAAAGTTCCAGTTATGTTCTAAAATTTTGTTGTGAAGTAAGTTTGTGTCCGCTCTGTTAAAGTCCCAAATTGTTTTTTTAATGGAAGGCTCCCTCTGAATTCTAACCCTAATTTGTGAGAGAATTGTGCAATGGTCAGAGTTGCCTATTGGGGGGTCAACAGTATGGGAGATCAGATGATCAGAATTAGTAATGAGAAGATCAACACATGATTTAGAGTTACGTCTAATTCTGGTCGGTTCAAGAACTACCTGCATGAGATCAAGATCATTTAACAAATTTTGCATTTCTTCACCAGCTAAGTTGTTATTATCATCATCATACCAAGAGTCATTTCTGGCATTAAAGTCGCCATTAATAAAGATCCCGTTGTTGGGATACAAAATAACCTGGGACAGGTTAACTTTTAAATTAGAAAAATACTGCCTAGTTTCATTTGCACTCTGTGAGGGTGACCTGTAGAAAAAGCCATACAAATATGTTTTATGACTCACTTTAACTTCAGCCCAACAGTTAACAAGGTCGAGTGATCTAAACTGATCAAGAATTTTTATTTGAACTGAGTCATGCCCCCATAGGATTAAACCTCTTCCATGGTTTGTACAAAATTTAGGCGGTCCAAAATTATTTATGTCAAAAGTTTTGGATTTTAAATCGTCATCCGTAACATTGCCAGTTTCGCAAAGAGCCACAATATGCACATTTTCCTTAGCCACATACTGTTTGAGATAATCAAGGCGGTTTAATGAATCTGCTTTCACACTGTTGATGTTGTTAAATAACACCTTTAGATTATTATCTGGTCCTGGATTCGTTTCTACATCTCCACTCAGAAGTAGTAAAAGAGAAAGAATATGGCTTGGATTATGAATCAATAGTGAAAAACCAGGCATACAGAAAAAAGACATTATTAAGACAGTGGAATACAATGTACTTTTAATTAAATGTGATTGCAGATTTACTATGTAGCCTATAATACTCAGTATTATAAATATAGTAAGACAAACATAGGTCACATGTAAAGTGGCAATAAGCAGGAATGTTAAACAAAGGATGCAACATCCTAAAGTTCTCGAGTATAACCCTCCACTGATCAGTAGGAGAGTTAAAAACAGACAAGTTAAGACTATCAAAATGCAATTTACAGTTTCAGTTTCATTAGACAAAATCAAGCCATCATTTCTGTGATTGTTAAGTGAGAGTGAAAAACAGTTAAAAAGCCCAACTGCTCTTCTCCAAGATTCAATACAACAAGGCATATTAGCCTATTCCTGTTCTTGCAGGGCTATAAGAACTCTTGTTTCTAGTATGTGTGTTCCATGTTGAGTCAACAGAGACAGTGACACCAGTGTATGAATACTCATAAAGCCTGTAGTTTAAAACACATATAAGTTGGATTGGGGAGCAAGCATAAACAGAGCATAAAAATACCACGATGTACATTGTTTGCATAATTATGGTCAGTAATGACATTACAAAAGATCAGTGATCTTTTATAATCCAAGTATACAATACATTGGATAGGAAGTTCTCATTGTTAACCATGAGGTGTAAGAAAAGATTACCCAGACATACTGTACATCTTTATTAATATTCTGATAGTATCTAACGAGCATGTAAGTTGGGTGCAATATTTTTCCTCGTCCTAATTAACAATGACTGTAAAAGGCCAGTTTTCAGTGTGCATATATACGAACTGTACATGTACATACTGGAAATGGCTTAGTTCCATTCAGATCTAAAGTAAACATATTTGTAGTATCATCATTGAAGTTGGAGATTAATGAGAAAACAAAAATAAGAATAAAACAGCTACAAACGAATATACATGTAGGCAGAACCTTACAAAAGAATAAACCTAAAAATTAAACAATTTAATTCAACTTTCCATATTATATACAATCGTGTACATGTATATTTCAACAAGCTGTTGTATCTGTAATATGTTACTAATTTCAGTTTTTCCAATGCGCATTGCATATTACTGCTCGCTGAACTTCAACAAGGCATAAAACTGTTTATGATTGGGCTATACAATGTACGCGCTCATGCCGTATATTGCCTTTACAAAAACACGCTGGTTATTCATCAGGATAAAACAGCCCATGATTCTAAATCCAAATCCTAACTCAAAAAAAAACAGTCAAATTGGCCAGCGAGAAATAAATAGAAATAAGCGTGGAATCCCGGGTTTGAACCTATAGGCTACGTGTAAGCCCAATGTATATGGTACTACACTTGTTGAAATAAGCACTGTGATTGGACGTTTGATAGTCTAATCTACTTGTACATGTACCTTACTTCGCTCCCCGTTCAAAACACTATCAACAATGCAACATACATAAATACAGTTTAATAGTAAATTACCTTTTCGCAGCAGAGTTTATATCCACTTTGCAAAACTGAAACTATCAGTAAAGTGAACACTGGCATTTTGCCGGCGAAATTGAATGTCTGTGCGACCTTGAAAGTTCAGTACAGATTGACCCGGAAGTGACGATTTAACTGTACAGAAAAAAGCAAGGAGGATTGGAAGCCAGGGTTCCAACTCGATATTCTTTAATCTCCACGCATGCGTCATTTGCTATTCGTGTCTGTATAATTTGTACGACTGCATGGAGAATGACCCGATACTCTCCAACAAAGCTATCGCTAGGTGATTGTTTTGCAGAATATCGGTGTTGGATTCTGGGAGCCAATCCTCCTTGAGAAAAAAGTAAACAAACATAGCCCAGATTTGAGCACTAAGAATCGTATAAGAGGTACACAGTTTCGACCATTTTTTACGCTAAAAAGTATAATCAGTGGTGAAACTCACAAACGGGTAGGTGTAAACAACCAAACTCAACACCAAACACTCAATAACATACATTAGAATAAATGCAATAGACGCAAGAATACCGTTTACGTTCGTGTAGCTGTAAAACAAAATACTAAGTTTGCCTCAGCTCTGAGTATTGATATTCGAGAGATAAAGAGTCAAAATGAGATTAATACACTGTAAAGTTAGATATCGGTGCACAAATACATACTTAAGAGTCCGTAAATTTGCCCAGATCATCTATGGATGGGGTGTTATCAGCCTGGCAGGGCGAATAAATGGGGCACCTTGTTTTTTTGGACCGACACTTCCGTTAGATCCACGGTTAGTTCCACGTCCCAAGCCCATGTGTGTATTACGACTAACCACTGATGCTGCTGTTGAATTTTCAGGTCTAGATCCAGACTGGAGCGATATATCTGTCAAAGAATCAGTGACAAGGAACTCGCG
>CAIIXF020000457.1:52500-77500 GCA_903813345.2 Owenia fusiformis | reverse complement strand
TTTAAAATCATGGTATTACTGTCCCTTCTCTCTGTTGGCACTGGTGATAGACTCAGCTCTGTCGATGTTGCAGTCTTTTATGACCATATGTTGCCCATTACCCAAGTACAGTTTACATTGATACCACTTCCTAATAGTACAGACGCCTGACTTCAATTGATTCCAAATCATCTTACTTTAAACCTTACACCCTCTATCTCAGACTCTCAATTTTGGAATCGTTTTAAGAAATCTATTTCAGAAATATTCAACATTTGGTCAAATTGTGTTTAGGTAATTTGATGAAATCATTTTAAAATAACACATTTTCTTTTGTTGAAATAACCATGTAAATATCTCGAGCATCTTCGAAATATACATTCCTCAGTCGATCCAAGAATAATGACAATAGTATCCCGGATGTACATCAGATAATTGTAAACACATGTCGAAATTATCTGTTGTTTTTTCACACCTTTTGGCATAGTTCGACATCTTGAGTAGCATTTGATACAAATAACAGGTAAGATGACCAGTATTTGTTGCTCTATAAACACCCCCGACTGGGCAGGGTCTGGCGGACCAGGATTTAACCCTCAATGTCTGTCAGTCGCTGTATCAGATTGAGAGGGAATAATACCAATGTGGTTGGTTAGTCATAGCTAAATATTTTTAATTGGTTGAACAATTCAACAAATAAAGAATTAATTGGAACATGTGTAGAAGATAAACAACAAATACCTGAGTTTGAGTTTTTTGCCAGAATTCTTCAATATGTATGCGCAAGTGCCAAAAGGAAAGTACTAAAAATGGTTACAGAGCACCGCAAGAAAAATAAAACATCTAAAAGTACATCAGTCACCAGTCAACGTAGATGCATTCTAAATGAGTATAAAGATAACATCAAAATCTGAATCCTAAAAGAAAGTAGATTATTGAACCTGTAGATGTATCTATACTTTAAAACTATGTTGAACAAATCTAATATTATTCAAATCATAATATTCAAGAATAATGAATGTTTTTCAAATCACAATCTTTATGATTTACATGCACATGTACTTCTGAAATAGGGATCTGTCCAATATGCTTAGCAAGGAAAATCGAGAATGGTTGGGAATTTCTTTTAGTTCCAAGTCCCTGAAAGTTGCAATCCTATGCTAGCATAGCGACACCAAATATTTGTCTTTAGAGAAGGTGGTGACAGTTTAATGCTGACACGTAACCTTATATTTTAAAATAATTCCATCAAAAGTTAAGCTTATTATGGTTCCTACCCTTTATGGTGAGTTGATGATTGATTCAATATACAATGTATAAAAATATTAAAATGCATATTTAGAAATCCATGATATTAAATCACATATAGCATCAATGAAAATCAAGATCTGAAATGTAGTTCAGTTCATCTAAGGTAGATATATCAAAGTTTCAATGTATGCCATACAACATGCTGATAACTGCTGAAAACTTAGATTTAAACTGTCTAAATTAATTAGGAAATAGACGGGAGAGCTTTTATTTAGCCTTATAAATGTTTCACTGCTCTGTTTTATTAGTAGGATTATTTATTTTTGTTGTTTTTATCCTGTTTTGTTTGTTGATCCGATCCATAGGTTAGTTTGACTTAATCTTGGTTTCCAGACAATTTTAAAGATTCCCAATGAGGAGCTTAATTGCCTAACTGTAAGACTGACTGTAAACCTCAGCTGTAAACCTTCTTTGAAGGACATGTAGTATAATATAAACAATGGTCACAAGGTAGCAAAAATGAGTTGTATTTTTCCACATGTTTCCAATTTTTTTTATTTAGAACTCCATCTTTGCATTTTTACCACAATCCCCCAAAAATAAAACAATATCCTCTGTGTATTCCAGGTAATCCCAGACTTACTGGTACAGGGACAGTAACAGTGAAAGTCCAGGATATTAACGATCACGAACCTCAGTTTGCCCGATCCTTCTACGTGGGGCATGTCATCGAAGAGCTAGCGCCATCTATTGCTGTGGTTCAAGTTACAGCAAATGATGATGATGAAAACGCAAATGCAGTGATAAAGTAAGTGTATAATAATGGATCAACACATGAACTAAATATGTTTCAAATGATATTCTATTATACATTTACATTATAGTCTCCAACTTTTTTGTGGTGGCTTTTGATGTTCAGCTGTTGATGTTCAACATTTGGTGTTTGACAGCTGTAACAAATGGCAGGTGCTGACATTTTGCCTTGTATACACTTACAATTTGACACTTATCTATTTGTTATAATGTGAAAAAGCTGCATAATTTTTTAAAATTTTGTTGTATTTCACCACTTTTAACTCCAAGTGACTCTCTTTCCAGCTACAGCCTTGTGGATAGTATCAGCAACAAGTTCACCATAAATAGCATCACTGGACAGATCTCAACAACATCTCCCCTGGATCGTGAGGAACAGGCAGAGTACCAACTGGTTGCCATAGCAACGGATGGGGGTAGTATCCCATACACAAGCACAGTGTCCGTTACTGTGGTTGTCGAAGATAGGAATGACAATCGTCCAAAGTTTGATGAGAGTGCATATAGCGTGTATGCAACCAACCCTATTATATCTAGTAAGTGTTGTAGATTCTATTAATAAGTTGATTCATGCTTTGAATGTTGACACACAATTACAATTATATGTGTCATCACAATTATGCTTGTCATCACAATTAAAGGTATCATCACAATTACGTGTGTCATATCGCTAGTATTCCTTGTGTTATGCTTGTAAGAAGGGGAGGCAGATGGCACTGTTGTATACAATTTACTCATGTCATATCAATAGTGTAGTTCAAAGTTGTTGAAAAAAGAAAAATGTTCATCTTCTTCAAATTGCTCTTTATTTGTTTTAGATTCCTTCATCCTTGGTGTTATGGCAACAGATGCTGATGCTGGGAACAATGGCGACATAAGATATTCCTTATTTGGTAGTGCCGCAAGCAATTTCCAGATTGACCCAACTTCGGGTGTTATCACAGCTGCGAGACAACTTAGTGGCAGTACTGCCATCTACAGTTTGAATGTCCGGGCGACTGATAGGGTAAGAATTACCCATTTTTATATACCTCTTGTATATAAACATAAAAATTAAAATTGCAAAAAAAAGATTGTTTTCAAAGATATCTGGTTCTTTGACCAATAAAGTACTAATAAAAGGAGAGAAATACTTGAAAATATTTATTACGAAAAATTAATCTCATATAAAATTTTATTATTTCAGGGTCAGAATCCATTGACAGATGAGGCCACTGTTGAGATTCGTCCACTTCCTTCTGGTACAACAAATTACCCAGCATTCAACTCTGGTTTACGCAGCTTTAATATCCCAGAAGACACAAATGTCGATTACATCATCACACAACTGACTGGAACTTCCCCGAAAAATGGCGCTTCTCTTAGTTACCATATTGCTGGTGGAAATATAGATGGCGTTTTCATCATACAGAATCATAATGGCGTCTTAAAGGTGAAGAAAGCATTGGATTACGAAGCTATAAAAGTTTACAAGTTGTGGATCCAGGTTAGAGATTCGAGCACACCTCCATTGTTTGCAAACACAATGGTTACCATAACGATATCTGATAAGAATGACAACCCACCCATATTTGGACAGTTGAATTACAATACCAGCGTCGTCGAGGGAGAGGATGCTCCAGTTACCATAGAAACGGTACAGGCAACTGACATAGACTCGGAACAGAATGGCCGCATAAGGTAAACAATTATTTCTTTTATCAAATTTGAATTTTAGGTTTATCTTTAAATTAAGACATCAATTATCTGTGTTGTATTGAACATGAATATGTATACTGTATCTATGTGGTAAAAGTTTCTCTCAGTCAATAAATTAATTTATTATTAAAAACAAATTTATCCGAGAAATCTATTTTATTTATCTTGTCTGCAACTTGTAGATATTCCATTGTTGGAGGTAACACAGGGAATGAGTTTAGAATCCACCAGGAGACAGGTCTCATACAGACAACACAGAGCCTTGATAGAGAGACCATTGACCAATTCTGTCTGGTCATACAGGCACAAGATCAGGTATGGGGCTTACAGTTTGTAAATCAAAATGGGGTGTACATCTTGTAGATCAGGGTTTTGTGTTTGATTTGAAATTGATGTGATGATGTATGATAAGTGAAAAAGTACAAGGAGTATAGGAGCATACCTTCTTTGTAAAACTATTGCTGAACAAATAACATGATAGAAGTTAAAATTTTGTCTCCCAGGATTTAGGTTTAATGTTATATTGTTTTCCGTTTCCAGGGCAGCCCATCACTATTGGCAACCTCAACTGTTGACATCTGGGTAATTGATGTGAATGACCAACCACCACGATTCACCAGCCTCTTCATCACAGAAATACCAGAAAACGCTCCAATCGGCTCTTTTGTCATCCGTATAACATCAACTGATGCAGATATCGGGCAAAATGCTCTTGTGACGTATAATATTGAAGAAAATGATCAGTTTGGAATTGATCCAACCAGTGGGAATGTTACAGTTATAGGAAAGCTGGACTGGGAATCCAAACGTCAATATGAGCTTCAAGTCTCTGGGACCGATGATGCATGGAGGATATTCACAACACTCAACATAGATGTCACTGATGTGAATGATATGACACCACAGTTCTCTCAAAGCTTCTATGTATTTGATTATGTGGAGCTACAGGCTGAAGGGACAGTGATCGGCACAGTTGAGGCCACTGACAGAGACTCACAAGGTCCCAATTCAGATGTCTACTATACGCTTAAAACTGCAACTAGATTGTTCAAAATTGACCAATCAACTGGTGTGATCTCATCCAGAGCCTCTATATCTTATAAACCAATTATTCCTGATAATCGTTACCAGCTTGTTACCATGGCAACTGACCGTGGTGACCCTCCAAAATCTAGCGAGGTCACAGTTACAGTTGTGGTAAAAGAAGCCAATAAATACGCTCCAGTGTTTGCTGATGTTGATTATAAGATTCCCGTTGTTGAGACAGCACAGTCAGGTGACCTCATCATGCAGATCACAGCGTGGGATGATCGCGATCATGGCACCAACGCAGAGGTGGAATACTACAACAATGGTGGAGCAGACTCCTCATACGTCCGTGTTGAGAAATTCACTGGGAATGTTATCCTTACCCAGGAAGTATCTGATAAGGTCAATGAAGAGCTAGAGATCAACATCAAAGCACAAGATAAAGGAGTACCAGTACTGTTCAATACAACAACCCTAACACTGCAGATAACTGAGACAAACAGACAGACTCCACAGTTCACAAACCCTCAATGGTTCGTTGAGATACCAGAAAACAAAGCCAAGGGCTCTGTGATTGCAACGATAACAGCTGTAGATGATGACTCTGGTGCTAACGGCCTGATATCTTATTATATAGAAGACAGCCAGTTATTCTCCATTGATGAGAGTCAAGGGTACATCACTGTGGAAGGTGCTATCGACTATGAGACTTCAAAGGCGTATGAGTTAAACATCACTGCTAGAGACAGAGGAGCCATACCTAAGGAAGTCTCCAGGATCTTCACTGTTAACCTACGTGATATCAATGACAACCCACCTACATTTAACCAGACATCATACAAGGCTTATGTCTCAGAGAATTCCCCAAGTGGAACTGAGGTATTCACAGCCATCGCTGTAGATCTCGACACAAATCCTGTTATCAAATATGAGCTCTCAGGCTCAACGGAAGCATTGGATAAGTTCTTCATCAATGAGAACACTGGAGTGATAAAGTCCCAGGGAAATATTGACTATGAACAGAGAGTCAGTTACACCATGGAGGTCACTGCCATTAATCCTGGCACCATCTTGCAGAATGTAACTACAGTTACCGTATATGTACTGGGTGTTAATGAGTTTATCCCACGATTCACTCAGCCTCGTTATGGATTCATTGTCAGTGAATCGGCTGATGAGGGTTACCTCGTTGGTTCCGTATTGGCTAAAGATGATGATTCTGGTCTAGATGGAGTTGTGGAATATTTTCTTATTGGTGATAGCAACCTTAAAGGGTTTGCAATCAATGAGAAAACTGGTGTGATAACCGTATCAACAAAACTCGACCATGAATCTGAGGGTCAGATTGTTGTTGAAATCCTGGCCAAAAATCATGGTGGTATCCATGGTAATGATACTGACACTTGTGAGGTAACAATTACAATCCAAGATGCTAACGATGCGCCATTGTTCACCCAGACACTGTTCGAAGATTACATTCGAGAAGATTCTGCCACAGATGTCCAAGTGACCCAAGTAACTGCCAACGATAATGATCTCGCCAGTAGCGACAACCAGTTCTCGTACACCTTCCTGTCTGGCAACATCGAGGATCAGTTCACCATAGACAGCACTAGCGGCTGGATCAGCCTTGCCAAGAAACTGGATCGGGAAACTATCGCAACATACAATCTCACTGTCGCTGCCATTGACTCTGGGACTCCACCTCAAACTGGTGAGTTTTTTGTTGTTTCTACATTCGTAAACATTTATTCTGTATGAAATAAAGACATACAGTATTATGATAAGTTTGCATATTTTATTTCCATAGTCATTGAAATTAAATAATACTTTTAATAACCCATTCCACAGTCTATAGGTATTAATAAATAAGATAAATGAAAAATATGAATTGGCTAATGATGTTTTGACTTGTTTGACTTGAGGTGGTTCTGTGAAGTGTTGTTGTAATGTGACATTACACGAAGGTATCCCATTGTTAGATATGATATAACTTACCCTTTATAAGACCTGAACTTCATCTACACTCTTAGATAATTCTTCGATCTACTCTATATCCAAGCAGAAAATCATGACACTATATATGACAATAACATTCATTTCATCTTTAAAATCCCATAAACTGCCATAAAAGTTCAGATTGTAATGATCCTGTCAGCAAAACTTTAGTAATTTTTTGTAATTTTTTCAGGGTGAAAATAACTTCAGTAACAATATGTCTTATTTAATCCTGAATATTCTTTTGATTTAATTCTGTTCATAATCTGCTAAATGAAACTTGGGTTGTCGGTCACGTTTTATATTCTTTCTGTCCTTATTTAATGTTATATTATGGGGATCATAATTACAGATTACTATTTACTGCAACATTACAAAGGAAAATTATGATGCATGATTTGGACATCATTTCAATTTTGATATTTCTTGCATTTAATTGTCAAAATTAAAACCAAGATGATTTAATAAATGAGTTGAATGCTTTATTTGTAAAAATGAAAAAAACACAATGCTTCAACTATTTTTGATTATTATTTTTTAGGTTCAACAGAAGTAAAGATCTATGTCACAGATGTGAATGACAATGCCCCCTATTTCCTGCCTTCTGTCCCCACTGGGAAAGTCTTGGAGGGAAAATCTGAATTCAGCACAGTAATTGACCTTTCTCAGTACACAAATGACCTTGACCTTGCTCCCAACCAGGGACCCTATAGGTATACCCTGATGGATCATGGTGATACATTCAGTGTTGCTACGACAACTGGAATCATCAGGACAACACGTGTGTTAGACAGAGAGACTCAAGCCCAGTACATGCTCAATGTAGAAGTGAAAGATAATGGGATTCCCACTCAGACGTCCTTCTTACAGGTCAGTGATTGGTTATTGGTTAATCCATTTCGAACAATTACTTTCCTCAGCATTTTATTTAATTTTAGTGACACCCACCTCTGTGGATTAATGTAAAAAGATTTGCTTTATAATAGTATGTTACACAGAATGAAATCCTGTGCTTAGAGCTGATGTGAAACAACCAGTCAAACACCAGTGGGATCTATTGTAAGCCATGATTCACTGCTATCTTGCTGTGTTTTTAACAGCTGAGTTACAAACATTTGTATTATTCATATTTTTTTTATTTCAGGTACGTGTATTGGTGTCTGACCAGAATGATTCGCCAGCTGATTCACGCCTACTTAAGATCTATGTGAATATGCAAGATGGCGTATTTGATGGAGGAATTGTCGGCAATGTGCGACCGCTCGATCCAGATTCTAGCGGAGACTACCAATGTGATATCATAGGTGGAGACACCAGTGTGTTCAGCGTGACATCAGACTGTAACCTGCAGTCGACTAGAGTGGAGGTTGAGTCTCAGTTTGCATTGAATATCAGTGGAAATGATGGTGTATATTCTACAGTGTATTCACCCGTCACTGTACATTTTAGCTCATTTACCCAAGATACCGTGGATAACACATTGGTGCTCCAGTTGCGCAATATCACAATTAAAGCCTTTATGTTGGAGGCCTACCAGAGACTAGTACAATCTTTCAGTAATGTATTTCCTGATGGCCAAACAGTTATGCTGTATGGATTTGAGCAAAGTGACGATGATTTAAATCTATTTGTGGCAGTTCGTGAACAAAATGGCGGATATGTGTTTAAGTCAGTAGTTCAGAGTAAGATAGATTTGAATAAAAGGGCAATGGAGATAGAATGCGGTGTTGTATTCTCAAGTACTGGATTTTCAGAATGTGGGGTCAACCAATGTAGTTCAGGGGGTGAGTGCCAGGATGTAATTGAAATCAACGAAGGATATAACATTTATGATGGACCTCATCAAATCGTGACATCTCCTGAAATTGTGTACACATTCACATGTGCTTGCCCTGAAGGTTTCACCGGACAGAATTGTGAAACTCGGTTAGCTAGCTGCACTGAAAACCCATGTCAACATGGAGCAACATGTTACATCGACGATGGAAACCATAAATGTATCTGCCCTCCTAACTACACCGGCGACACCTGTGGTGATGATGTCAATGAATGCTCCCAGATGCCGTGTAAGAACACAGGGACTTGTCACAATACAATCGGATCATTCTATTGTGATTGTGTCATCGGGTATTCTGGTAAAACTTGCGAGGATATCCTTGGGTTCTGCCAAAGTCAGCCATGTTTGAATGGAGGATTATGCCTCAATGAGGATTCTGGGTACACGTGTGATTGTGACTTTGGCGATGCTGGATCACGCTGTGAGATCGCCAGTCGTAACTTTGAAGCGACGTCCTACATGGAATATACGACCACCATAAATAACCGTGAGACAAACAGTATCGCAATGGAGTTCTCGACAGTGAAGAAAAATGCTCTGTTGCTATATCACCCTGGAGAAGCTGGATACGACAAGGACTTCATCGCTATAGAGATCATTGATGGCAAAATCCAGTTCTCGTTTAATCTGGGAGTCGGAGAAGTGACACGTATGACTCTTCAGAAAGTAGTGACTGATGGGAAATGGTATCGTTTGATGGCTAACAGAAATGGAAAGGTAATTATGATGTTTCAACTTCATAATTTTTCTTTCAATGATTAAATACAGCTGTATATATCATTAAGATTTACTATTAGGTCCACCCATTTAAACATTACCTATTGTTAATTTCAATGTTTGTAACACAAGGTCAGATTATCTATATTATATATAATTTCAATATAATGATAATAACCATAATGATAATCCTTATCTCTCTAAATGAAACTCGCGTCCTATCTCCGTCCATAAGTGACCAACCCACACACCTGCTGCCGTCAAAAATGACACTTTTCGCAAATTAAAATTGTAGTAATTTTAATGGTCGGCACTGGTGTTAAAATTACAGCGTATATAAATAATTAGAGAGTGGAAGGTTTATCTAAGGGTGCGGATGAGTATTTGAGAATAACAAGAGAGGAGGATAACTCGTTATTGTACACATAATCTATGATAAAGTGTCTTAATTAACACAAAATGACAACATGTCTTAAACTATTGTTCCTAATCAGCTCCAGAAGTAAAATGTTCAATCAATGGAGTGGATTTATCTTTAAAAGATGACTTTTTGACACACTTGATGTCTTCATATTTCTGCTTCATTTACTGGAACTCGGTACCTTGAACAGTCTCTCATAAACTGCTTACAAGAGAGCTTCAGGGTTAACTGGTCTAATTTACTGGAATGAACATTTTACTTTGATATATATTTTTAAGTTATGCTATACATTTTTGGAGTAGCTGACACGTTTATTTCATTTTGTAGCTTTATCATGTCTAAATGTTTTTTCAAAAAAATTGTGCATTTATGTTTCTTTATTATTATGGTGTTAAGCCAAAGCTACCGTATAAATGCCAAGTTTAATGAGTTCATATTTGACACAATTTGTAACATCCTTATATCTTGGGATAGGAACTTGTATAAATTCAGGGCAGAAAATTATTTTTCTCTCATCTGGTCTGGTAAATCTTCACATGGCATGCATATTTAATATCAACGTCAATATATTTGTTATCGATTTCATTATTATCATTAGAATTTAGCTGAGATTGATCCTAGATAACTCAGGTTCTTTCAGTGAAAACTCCCAGCAGGCGTGCCATATTGTTCCATTATCATCCGCATCATGTCCAATTTAGATGACCATTTTGAAAAATGATTTCAACCAGAAAATATTCAAATGACCAAGTTCGAATTTTATCTGTACAAAACGGTGATGAATTCTCCAGACAATGTGAAATTAGTTTTACATTTTCACCATATGGTGTTCAAATGCTTATTTTACATTTGTCAATCTCAAAATGAATATTTAGAATTTGTTCTAAATTTTTACAAAATGAACAATAATGTACATGATTTGACATGGTACCTTACTCAAAGGCATATGAACTGTCACTGTAATTTAGTAATAATGAATGATTTGAATTATGTGTTGAAGAATAAAGCAGAATAGCTCATGGCTTCGAGCTAAAAATCTTGAATAGTATAAACAGCCAATATGAAAGAAAAATTCATTTTCAATCAAGAAATTATAACCCAATATAGTTAGACACTTCCAGATGATAAAAAGATTATTTTTTGATCATATGAACTCTGATTGCTCCTTAGATCTACCAGAGAGATAACGTCAAGTTTTTACACCTCATTTCCAGATTTTTTAGTGTTGAAATAAAAATATGAAATTTCTACCAAAATTTGGAAATCTGAGATGTTTTTGACCAAAAGGAATGGAGAGATAGCGTCAAGTTATCTTGAGTTAGTGACAAGGTAATAATCATTTGATGAACTGAAATCTTTATTCACACCTGATTTAAAGTGAAATTAACCCCTGAATATGATATCCTCTCCCCCAGGATATTGTATCTTATCTCAGTTTGCGATCAGTGCATGAACCCTTATTTTATTTTTTTACAAATAAAATGATGGTGTAAAAGAGAATTCTCTGTAGACTTTTTTTTTGATTATGAAAAGTAGAGAAAAATGATAAAGCAGTGAACTCTGGTGTGCAGATATATTGAGAAAATACCAAAATGCATACTGTTCTAAATAATTACCATAGAAATTGTTGTTTGAAGGGCATGTCATTTTTTTATCTACTGGTATTTCACCAATACAAAATAATGATTTTAATTTTGGAGAGCAGAGCATAATAGAGTGTCGATATCATACAGTAACATGATCCTGAAATATCGGAATGAAAATAATTGAAATTGAACCTTTCTCTGACAGGGTTAATAGAGCGGAGTGTCATCGGGAATAAAAAAGGTCAAAAGTCCCTCAGGTTAAAGTGTCCAGTATGCAATCAAGTTTTAAGTTAATTTCTTTTCATTGGTCATTATCGTATAAAATATCATGTTTATTTGTTTATAATTGTAATGTAGAACTTCACTCCTGAATATCTGTTTATTGTAAATTTGGACAATATGTAGCTGTTGTTGTTTAAGTCTCACGCCATAAATGTGAATCAGCTTTCACTGAAACAATCTCAGAATTTTCATTTAACTTTAGTATTCAAGATTTGAAATAAAAGCATAAAGTAATGTTTAAATTCTCCTGATCTCTCTGATACTTAATAATAATTATTGAAATTGACCAAAATTAAGAAGAATCTTATCTCACATATGGGTCTATTGACCTGATACACAAATTCTGACCCAGTAAAGCGGAATTCTGAATTCCATCAGATCTGATCATTATTTGACTGTCAAGTTTTGATGAATCACCCCCACATTTTTGGTAATTTTAAACGAAAATGGGGCAATAAAGGTGTGAGCATCATCACTTTACTTGTGAAGGTAATTAAACTGAGATTTTGTTTCAATGTCCATTTTAGCAAGAAAACCACTCCATACAATGCACAGTTAGTGTCTTGTATTTCTCATGTTAATGGTCCCAAATTATGCTCAAGTTCCTCCCATATTATGACTTTCATGAAAAGGGCTCTAAGAAAAATCCAAATTCAAATTTTTATGATGAGAAATGTAATTCAAATCAAAATACAATATTTTGATCTTAAATGTGCATGTTCAAATGTATATTGCTGTATTCTTAATGAAAAATTACATTTTTAGAATTTAAAGAAAAAATCCAGTCAGTATACTTGTAGAAGTTCCAAAAATGACAGAAAATAAGAAAAATCACTTCATACATCATGAAACCGACACCAAATCATAATTTTTCAACATTTGAATTTGTCAGTTGCCCAGCGGTGGCTAAATACTGGAGTATTATATGGATATGACATAGCAGGGGAGCTTGACTCTGCTAAGCTGGGGCCAATTACACACTCGTTTTTTTGGATGACTACCCCTTAGATTATTTTTCAAATTCATAACTTTGATCAAATTCATGACATACAATTTAAAAATATCAAAAATGCTTGGAATTTTATTTTGTGTATGAAGTAGATTTATAAACTCAGTATTATGTCCTATAGTATCATATATTATATTATCATATATTTTTGTTGTAAAAATCAGTGCTAAGATTTATCATTTCATCTTTAGCGTGAGGTAGGTAACTAAATTATGAGTGATGGTTATGTGTTTTAAGGTCTGACTCATGAATTTAAAATCACGGGCAACATCCCTAAATCTTGAGAAATAAACACAAGCGAGAAATAAGCAAGGAAAACATTAAACCTAGTTATATCAAACAAACTAATATACATAGAAATCCTGTATATTCTCACTTTTTGTTTAGAATAAGAGAGAAATTGAATGAAATAGCATGATTAGAGTGATTTTTGATGTTCCGGTTAGAGGAATTCAGATATGGGAGGTAAAGTCACAGTTCCCTCCCAGACTGTTCCTAGTTTATCTTTTATCGTAAAATCTGCTGACAAATGCAGACTTGTCTGTTAACATGTGTAATAGAATTCACATGTGGTTAATCTATAATGTTGTCATAATTAGTAGAAAGTTTTTAACATTTGCAGATTTTTTCATGTGTGTTACATGGTAAGGAATAATTATCCATTGTATTATATTATACATGCGTTACTGTTAAACTTTGTTTTTGGAACTGTTGTTATTATGAACCATTTCGTCTCAAGTCACTGTTGAGTCGAAAGTGAACAATGGCATTTTTTGAATCATAATTTGGGATTGTAACAAAAACTGAAATCTTATTCTAAACAATGTTACATTGTTAGGCTGATCAAACCCAAAATAAACATCAATTTTTGTGAATAATTGAGATTAAAGTGTTGAGTCTAATGTCTTAATGTTCTTAATCCTCCATAACATATATGGAGAAAAAACAGTCTGAAAAACAGTGACTTGACTAATATTGAAATAGTGAAAGTTAGCATTAGATGATAGAGGTACCTCCATTGATTTTTCACAGGGTGATCAGAATTATATGTTTTAATTTTGTGTGTTACAGAGTGGGAACCTAATGGTTACAGAGTGTCCAGAAAGTCTTGCTGAGTGTGACGCCTGCATACAGGGTGACCCAAACTGCTACGTTTCAGCCACCAGCCAGGGAAATAACCAGTAAGTATTGGGATTGTGTCAAAATATATACTGTACACCCAATTACAATTTGGGGGTGGGAGGGGGTAAAAGGTGATTTTTCAATTTATACATTTATAATGTTGATTTTCTGGCTTCGGAAGTTTCCCAAGAAATCAATGTTAAAGTTATGTTTTTAGGGGAGGAAAAAGCACATGGTTTTGAAAATGTGTTTCACTGTGTATAATGTTTTGAAATGGTCCCTTATGTCACATTTAATACTGTGTGATACTGTGTGAGATACTTTTGAAATTAAAGATATTTATTTTCACTATATTACAGAAAATTGCCATTTCCACTGAATATTATCAGAAAATCTTGACATAATATATATTATTTCAAATTAATTCATCGCAAAATACAACTTCAAAAAAGCATTTTGTCAATTAGAGAATTACATGATTAATCATCTCGGAGAAATAAATGATCAAATCATGAAAAATAAATTAGATTAATGAGCTTGCCGTTGTAACATCAATGATCTATAAACAAGACTTATAAGTATAAGGTGTGAAGATTCTAGAGATAATATCTAGAAAAGGTGTGAAATATTTGTATGTTCTATTGATATGATTTGAAATTCAATACAATTGAAGAATGGCCTAGACATATCTAACATCTCAAATTGAAATAATTCTGAAATTTAACAACGCAGATATTTCAACTCTGTTCATGAAAACAAATTTGAAGAGATAAATTGGAGCTTAATGAGAGTTTACAATGACACCCAATTATTAAGAAGTCTGAAAAGTTAATACATGTGCCTTCGTTTACGTCGCAGTGCTTCAAACTATACTATAATTTCTTGAATTCAATTTCCTGTCTGATTTAAATAGACCTTATCTTAACTTTATATTACATGACATTTTCATCTCCTTAATGCCCTGATAGAACAAATGTGTTAATTTAATTAGTGATAATTTCCTTTATTTACCCATTTGAACATATTCCATGATATCACCAAGCTTACTTTCTACGAGTTATCCAGTTATCACTTCAACTTTACTTAGTACAATCAAGTTTATGATATGTGACTTTGATGTTCAAGTGTTGTGATAAGATTAACAATGTAACTAAATAAATCGATTGTCAAGTGGCAAATACTCCATGATTGATTTGGGTTTGATCGACTTTTATTGCCCCTCAAACTTTATGTAAGTGTTCAAACTGAAATTAATGATTCTCATTTGCCTAACTGTAGACCATATTGAGTTAAATTGAGAAATCGGACTTGTTTGTTATTATTTATTTACTTTTGTTTATATTTTTAATTTTATTATCATTTATTATACTGTACATGTGTTAATATCAAATGAATAGTAATTTGTACATTATTTCCTAAAGCAAAGAATGTTAAAATTTTTCAATAGAAGTCTCCATTGACACATATCACGCCATCTATAAATCAACTTAATAAATAAAACAACAAAGTTCTACATTTCCCTAATGTATCATTACAGAATGCTTGATGTTGGCGCCAGTGGTAATGCGTTAAGTATTGGTGGGATCCGCTACATCGAAACAATCCTGGATCGACCAGGTCAGATCCAAACACACGACTTCATCGGATGTCTCCGAAATATCACAGTTGAAGGAACGCAGCTTTTTGACATCCAACCACGTGCCATGAATCATACTTCTAACAAGTGCAAGAGGCAGTCCCTGGCTGGGGCCTGTTCTGGAGATGTGTGTAATAATCGTGGGGTTTGCATTGATGAGTGGGCGACACATCGCTGTCAATGTGAACCCGGGTTTTCTGGATCTAACTGTGCAAAAGGTATGTTTTTGTGAAACCCCTGTATCAGCAATTATAATTTTATGATACATCACATTATTAACTGAAAATTCAAATTCTGCCGAATGAATTAAATAACCTTAAAATGGGCTCATATTTTCAGACGGAGGCTCTTTCACATTTGGCAGCAATGCCTTTGTTCAACTTAAACTAAAGGAGAGCTACAAACGAGACCAGATGTTGGCGCAATCATCACGCAAACGACGTGCTGTGCCTGTGACATCAGAAACCAAGTCAATCTCGATGAACATGAGAACTCAGAAGTCCAATGGGATGTTATTCTATGCAAAATCTAACAGTGCTTACTCTTTGCTGGAGGTAAGGAACATAAGGGTTAATTGTAATTTTTATTGTCGATCATAGGAATCCAAAGGTCATCCAGAAGCTACTTCATTTTGGACATTGTAGATTGCATCTGGAGTTTGGATGTAGAGGGTGGTAAATTTTTTTGTTAAGCAGAATCTCTATAATAAAAAAAATTGTTTTAAATTTCCAAAAAATCCTGTAAGAGGAAATATTAGAAGTGTAATATTGTAATATAACAGAATATAAAAATATTGCTATGTTTAAAAATGAGATATTTATTTTTACAGCTGGTAGATGGCTCTGTGAGGTACAGTTTCAGCCCAGATACTGGTGTTACATCCTCAGTAAGGGTTACGAGTGTCAGTGTTGCAGACTCAGAGTGGCATAACATATCTCTTGCCATTACAGGTAACCAATACTTTGCTAAGGTACACTACATACAATAATAGTATAATACAAATGTTGGAAATTTAATAACCTTACATATTTGAGAAATTGTTATCACCAATTCAAAAAGTTTTACTGAATACAGTAAGTGAAATGCAGTTGTTTCATCTTTGTATTTGTTGTATTCTAGGTAACATAGTAACCATCACCATTGACAACCAATACCAAGAAGTTGAGAAATATTCCATCAAGCCCCATGACTTCCTGGGCATTGATGTACAGGAACTCTCAATAGGGGGCTCTGATAGTCTTGTCTTCTCTAATGGCGTCAGGGTTTCTGGTAAGTGATTAAAACTGGAGAGTGTATTTAACTTAATTTTAGATCTAATAACATGATCTACCTTTAAATATTTTAACTCAACCTGCTGATATGAAGATGTTAACAATACAGTAAATGATTTCAATGCATATGACTCAAGGTTTGTTATTAATCTGCTTATCATTCCCGATTGCAGGCTTCGATGGTTGCATGGATGAGTTCCGCTTGAATGGTGACGTACTCGACTTCAGCCAGGATACAGATCAGTTCGAAATCGTAACAGTAGGTGGCGTAAGTGAGAGCTGTCCTTTGACGGCACCATATCAACAGGAACCTCTCAGTGTCGGGATAATAGCAGTGATATGTGTCATCGGTGTCGTGATCCTTGTTACCTTAGTGATTGGATTGATTGTCTTCAAAATGCGACGTAACAAATTAGCAAAAACGAAAGGTGCTTTGACAAACAAACAAATCAGTAACCTTGCTAAAACTGCAAATGATAGCAGTCGCAGCGTCCCAGATTCTGGATTCGGAGATAACGCTGATGGTGCTCAAGCACCTGATGAGGTGATTATACGTCAACATGTAATGAATGAGTTAACATCTGGACAGTACAATGAAAGAGCCATAGAAGATCGGCTCCCACCACGACCAGATATCATTCAGTCTCGCACTATTCCGACACCTCTTCATATTGGAGATGGTACTATCATCATAGAGGGCAGCACAGGGCCTGGAAATTACGGGATGGATAATGGGGCATATACTGATACATATGATGACGCTCCCCCTGAACATTATGACATTGACAATGCAAGTAGTATAGCACCATCGGATATAGACATAGTGAAACATTATAAAGGCTACAGGGCTGGCCAATTACGTAAATACAAGCCCAATATGTATACCCAACACCTTCAGGGCCAAAGGCATGGGCCCCTGGGGCCTCCAGTCAGGGAGAGTCCACATAATCTTAACAGACAGTCTCCCAATAATCTCCTTAGGGAGAGTCCAGGTGTGTTGAGAATGCAGAGCACGCCACTTAACAGACAATCTCCGCATCCCATGATGCACCCCTCTCGTCATGAACCAGGGATGCGTCAGAGCCCGATGCCAATAAATGTGAATCTTGCCAGGCAGAGTCCAATGCCTATTAACCCACACAATCGTGGCCCAAGTCCCATGAATCAGCTGTCACGTGTGAGCCCCCACCCCTCCTCCAGACCCCCCTCTAGGGGTTCCCACAATATAGACTTACGTGCTAGTCCCCATAGTTTACTGAACAATCACCATGGTAGCCCAATACGAGAAATCAATGACTCTATGAGCAATGTTAGCAATACAACCGCAAGCTCTGGTATTTCACATAGAGTTCGCTCACCTTTAGGAGCCCCAAATGGTGGCCCAAGGTTAAAGGGCAAGGGATTAACTCTGGAAGAAATCAATAGACTAAATGCACGGCCGTTATCAAGCCCTGCAAGCACAGCAGATGCAATCTCAAGCTCAACGGAGCACAGACGCGGCAATATAATTAAACCTAAAACATCTCCTATAGAAAATGACCAAGTGGCCAATGATGATTCTTCTAGCGATTCTCACAGTGATGACTCATTCACATGTTCTGAATACGAACCTGATGATGAGAAAGTTCGTAACGACATGGACCCTAGTATATTATTCTTGTCTCAACTTTCAGAGCTCCCTGGAGACAACAACAGCTCTTTCAGTAAAAGTGACTTGAACTCAATCTCAGGCTCTCTAAGTACACTTCTGGTCTCCGACGATGAAAGCTCAAAATTTAAGAACAAAATGAACGGTTCATTAAATTGGGATTATTTACTCAACTGGGGACCGAGCTTTGAAAAACTTGTTGGTGTGTTTAAGGATATAGCTCAGTTACCAGACACAGGGCCCCCTGGTGCTGACAATCAGCGCCCTCTGGGCTCTGGAGTGAACAATGTTAATGTCTGTAAGGAGCCGGAAAGTGCCAATACTACTTTAAATAAAGGTCACCAGAGGAGTCTCTCAAGGGAGGAATATGTATAGCAGCTCAATGAGCATTCTCCCATAAAGTAAAAATGGCACAACTATTTTTGTATGTTACAAGTTACAGCCCGTGCCTTATTATTGCCTTAAGATATGCATTTTGAAGTTTGTATGAAGAAATTAGGAACATTTGAAAATTCTTTAAAAACCATCTACAGATCATAACTTTCTTCAGTCGAAAGATAGTTTGTGTATCACAGAGGTATATATTCTTTAATACTGTAGTCTGTGTTTCTTAAGGCAAACATCACATTTTATGCTTCAGAATGACAAAATTGTGTTGATTCATATTAGGGATGAATGCAATTTTGCCATTCATGCAGCTTTAACTTTAACTCTTTGATAACTGTATATGGTATGGTATGTCCCAGTAAGGGCTGCAGATCAGGCAGCAGGTATCAAAGAGTTAATTTTATAACTTTCAAACTGTGTCTTTATACTTAACTCTTTGATAACTGTATATGGTATGGTATGTCCCAGTAAGGGCTGCAGATCAGGCAGCAGATATCATAGAGTTAATTTTAAAACGTTCAAACTGTGTCTTTATGAAACAGAATATCCTTTTTTAAATAAATGGCATAAAAAGCTGTCTTAAACATCATAGTTTTATAATGTATATAGATCACCTAGTTATACTAAATACACATACAATGTACTAAATCCTAACTTTTATACATTCTTAGCTTTACTGTATTCATTATGTAGTTTTACTGTTTTAGAAGATTTTAGTTTATGGATTTCTCTTATTTATCTGGCTGCTATGGTACACGATATTGATCTATGAGTTATTAATAGTATACAGGGTGACCCAAATAAGCAGAACCCATATGTTTTATTCAAAGATTTGTGGGTTCTGTTTTTTGGGTTACCCTGTAGATATAGGATTTATTTGAAAGATAGAACACTCTAAACTTCAAGTTTCTTTCCTCTTAATGTAGAGTGGAATTTTGTCACTTCCCTTCAATATTTGAATTAGTGTACATGTACATGTAGCTTTGTGTTCAGAGAAAGTTTACTATACAAAAAGAGATTTCAACTTACATTTTATGAGATTTTAAATGGTTTTAAATATTTACAATCTGCATAGACTTTACATGCAGAGTTACTATAGTAACATCCAAGTTGTTATGGTAACATAACAAATGGCATGTTGTATTGTATTTTACTCTTTATTAATGCTATTTGTGGAGATACCACAATGTTTTACTTCGAAAGTTTCACATTTATTGAAATATAGAACTATACTATTATGAAGATCCGTTTATGTGTAATGTGTATCACACCTGAAATTATTGATATAATAATGCTCTTAACATGTATATCTGACAAATCCCTTGTATTGTAATTATCCCAACGAACGAAGTTCTGTAGGGATATAGTGAAGCCCTCCGTCCGTCCGTCTGTCCGTCCGTCAGTCCGTCCGTCTGTCCGGAAGATAACTCAATTACTAGTAGACGGATTTTCTTCATATTTAGTGGAAAGATGTATATTGGTGAATGACGGGACTTTTTCGCAAAAATCATAAATTTTTCATTCTGAACCAAAGTAATTAATATTATTGTTTGAAATTTTGGTAGTATATTCACAACATTTATCTATTTCACATATATTCCGTGTTTTTCATCCTGACCTTCAGGGGCCGTGTATGGGGGGACAGGAAAACAGAAATTTTCACTAATTTTTAGATCTTTCTAAAGTATAGCTTTATTATACTCAAATGAAAGGCAATTAAGAGTAGATTGCAAATATTGTATCTTTTTTCTGATTCGAGCCTCGTAAAATTCAAAATGGCCGTCTAATGTACGATTTCGCAATAATTTTTCGATCCCTTCAAAGTATGGCTATATTATACTCAAATTGAAGGAATTTTGGAGTAGATCACAATTATGGTATTATTTTTCAGATTTGTATTTCAGAAAATTCAAAATGGCTGCTTTGCAGGAATTTGCAATTCTAAAATCTAATTTTTTCAATTTTAACCAAAGTTATGAGTATAATTGATTGGAATTCGCTAATTGATATTTTGTTCGTTGGGATTTGCTACTCCGCGGAGTTGCCGTTATCTAGTTGCTACTCTTATAGCAGATGATCCTTATGTGCGTAGTTGCTTATTTATGCACACTGTCCACTATATGTATTTTATTTTGAATCTCACTACATGACAACAACCATTAAACCTCAACTTTGAGGCATTATGGAGGAATAGATTTTAGAGCTTTGAAAATTGAATGTTCAATAAAATAAAATGATTTAGTATATCAGCCACAATAGCATTGGGTTATACTTAAGGTTGTATGCGAAATGGAATTATCATATTGTGGAATAGGAGGGGTGCAGCATAGAGTCGGATATGAATGGTGAACAAATATGGAATATAGGGGGTAGGGGGTATAGGATATTGAAATATTAATATTTGGTAAAAGTAAAGTATACAGAATATCAATATTGGGAAATACATTGAATGGAGGGAGCGCAAATTTTGAATATGGGGGCATATACGGAAATAAGGAATTCGAAAGTGTACAAAAGCTATGAATTATTATCACCCATGCTGCCCCCCTCCCCCATATGGCAGTAATAATGAATAGATAGCAACTGCTATATTAGTAGAGTTTTTTCATTGGACTGGGGAGAATTTTACAAATCAAGTAGGATATACATGGCCAGTGTGTCTGAATTTATATGGGATGAACTGCACATTAATTGAATTAGTAAAGAAATGATCTCAAAGTTTTTAGAAATGTACATTTTGACCTTATGAAATTATATCGAACATCAAACATTTAGTGCATATGTAAGACAAAAATGATGCATGATATTTGAATAATTATGCATTTTTTATGATACTGAGATATATAAAGCCTGTGAAGAGTAAATAATGTAACTTTTATGCAACGTTGTTTTTTGTTGAAGTACTTTATCACTTCAACTTATGATATTAGTCTACATTGTGAGATAGTCACATGATGTATATGTATTTATATATGTAACAACTAAACAATAAAAACATTTTTATAAGAAAACACATATGATTTATTAATAAAATGTTACAAAAATTAATCTTATTTGTTACTGGTTTGGTTTATGCGTGTAGAAATATAAAAAGCCCACTAATCTAATGATTCATCTTATTTCAATACAGTACAACTTGTCCTGCTAAACACCACATGCTAATGTAAAAGAATAAAAATGGAAGTCCATGATCCAAGAATCCCCTGTGTATGAAAAACAAACACTAAAAATATTTCTATAACTGAATATTCCAAAATGTCCCCTTTGTAGAGTACTTAAATCCTTAAAATACTTCAAATGACAACAAACAATATCAACCTGTAGTCGCCACCCAAAAATAGTACAGTGAAACCTGTTAAGTCGAACACCTCTGCTAGAGGAACATTTTAGAGTACCATGACCACCTGACTTATGTTAAATGAACCTTTAAAAGTGGATCACCTACCAAATGGAACACTTTTTTAGAGGTACCAAAGGTGTTCCACTTAGTCAGGTTTACTGTACATGTACTTTAAAATGCCATTAAAAATAAAGAAAAGAATCAATGCAGCCCTTGGAGCATTTAAAGTAGATGTCAGTCTATCAGGAGCTTCCTATGTGCATTGTGCATGTGACACAGCGATATGTCCTCTAAATATGACCAAATGTGACTTTGGAGTATTTCGAAATGAACTTTAGTTGCTCATAAGTGAGCATTGACCTGTCCAAGTGGTGAAAGTGTCAAGACAAAATACTAACAAAAATTGAAAAGAAACAAATAATCATGAGGGAAATGATTCAAATGAATGTCTAAAGTGACCTCATTCCCCTCTCCCTTATGTTCGTTTAGTAAACCAACATATTATGGGACTCACTTGTGGGACTCAAAACTACATCACCCACTGAAAGGCGGGTCAAGAAGCCCTTAGGGAACACTTTGTAGTGTTTTATTTATTATTTAGATTTTAAAGCATCATACAGACTCACAATAGAAAATGTTAGAAAGTAAACTTTCCTCACTAAATAGATGTCATCATAAGACATAACTTTAAAAGTGGAGAGTTTACTGACTGAGCGCCACCTATATTCCAATACAAGTCTGTCAAATCAATGGACTCAGAATTTTATTGAGAGGGGTAATGAATATTATATTTGATCTTTTAAAATACTGCAAGAGGATTTTGTGACAAAATGAGCGCGCCAATTAGAGAATAATTTTGTGATAAAAGTGCGAACATTATTTGCCGTTGCAAAAATACACAGCATCATCACTTCCGGATATGAAAGCATGGTATTTTTGAATCGATTATTTATCAGATAAGATCCTCATCAAAAGGTATTTAGACTTGAAACAATACTTCAAGTGATAAAATACAATTTATGATCATAGTGAAATGAAGCTGGCATATAAGGTACGTACGATATTTGTAGATTTATATAATTCCTCTCTATTATCGCCCACAAAAATATTTTTTGTAAAAATAATATTTTGATCCTTCATGTCTATAGTCTATACCTATGAGCTAAGAGGGTGTTTCTATACAGGGTCGATCAATCAAAGAAGGGACACCCACATATACTCTATTTAAAGAACAGTAATCATCCAAATGTCATAATAATTGGGGATTATAAAGTTTGAATACATGTATTTCTGTACATGTACACTATATAAGAGTATGCAGGTCGTCCTACTTTCCCGTATTTATCACATATTTGCTGAACAAATTGAAGTCACACTCATCTTTTTTTGTGTGACAGAACATGTCATAAATATGCTTTTTTCTGATTATTGTCAAGCAAAAATATTTCAGGAGAAGCATTTCTTCTTTTTATTGTCTAATTGTATTTCTTTGTATTTTGTTCACTACCAATGAAGTTGAGCAATGCCTCTTGGGTATATCCCGTATATATACAGTCGTAATTAACGCATAATCATGGAAGGCAGATCCAGGAACCCCTCCTTGAATGAGCCCTGTGTTCTTTTATGTGCACTCATACATAGTACACACCACCTTCTTACAAGTCGTGGACCACTCAGTCAAACACCCTGAAGTACTTTACGCAACATGCAAAGTGCCTGAACATGGATCGAATCTGGGACCTTATGCTTAGTTGGTACATGAAAGAAAGAAAGACACAAGCCAGTGGAGATTTATCGTTTATTTTATTTTCAGTTCTCCAACCTTTTGGGCACAGTGTACCACAAAGGCGACCTTGTGTTTAGTGGAGATGGGAACACAGTCATAAGTCCTGTTGGAAATAGAGTCACTTTGTTTGACCTCAAGAAGTAAGTGTTTTCAACATATTACCGAAAGGTGACACCAAGTACGCGGGACCAAGTAGTAATTATCTACATATAGTTTTCATTTCATTTCTTTTTGTATATAGCTGTGCAACTGTGATACTAAGTAATAGTTTACTAGTGAGCCCTGGTCATGAATGTTTTTTGAAGTATTTCAAAAGTTCATATTCACTCAAGTGACTTGATTTAAATGTCAACACCAAAAAGTGGTGAAATATTGCTGGGTCTCCGTTTTTTTTGACGGCGGATGGTGGTTGGCGATCGACGTCTGTAACAAATTCTTACAACTTCCAATAAGTTAACAAATACTGTTTAGACGGACTTCAATTTTAAAAAAAATCATCTACATGTTTTCAGAAGTTCAAATCTGACTTTATATTTAAGATTTGACCTTTAATGACCTTTTCAAGGTATAAAAAGGTCAAAAAGGTATTTTTCAACTTGCTTCAAATTGACCATTTTAAAAAAATCATGTACAAGTTATCAGAAGTTCAAATCTGACTATAGATTTGACCTTCAATGACATACTCAAGGTCAAAATAGATTTGACCTTCAATGACATTCTCAAGGTCAAAAAGGCAAGATTGAGCTCACAATATTGTGAGCAACTAGGTGGTGACATTTTGTTGTGTTAAGGCCTTGTTGTATATAGCTGTGCAACTGTGATACTAAGTTACAGTAATAGTTTACTAGTGAGCCCTGGTCGTGATTGTTTTTTGAATTATTTCAAATGTTCATCTTCACTCAAGTGACTTGATTTTTACCAATACTCTTGCAACGCATCATTAGCTGCACATCATGTAAATAACCTAAGAAATTTACATTTATTTTATTTTTCCAGTAATAAATCGGAGACACTACCTTTGGAGAGTGAATTTAACATTACATGCCTGGCTCTCTCACCAGATGGAGCTCTTCTCATTGCTGTAAATGAGGGTAAGGAATCCAACTTGTATATCTAAAATGTAATTATGGAGGAACAGCACATTAGTACATAATGTATGCAGTGAAGATTATAGGATATTAAAGAAAAAA
>CAIIXF020000457.1:27000-52000 GCA_903813345.2 Owenia fusiformis | reverse complement strand
ATTGAACATTCGATCGCTGCAAATTCAGATTTGGATTCTGACCAGACGAAGAGGCGGAGCGGCGGATTCCGGAGGAGTATTCATGGTATATTTATGCCCAGTCGTGTTAATGTACGAAAAAATTCATGAGAACATTTTTTTCATGAGCCAGGCCACTGTATCTTCCCTTTGTGAAAATTTTATCCAGATTCATTCAGTAGTTATTGAGATATTAATTATTTAGTCCAGGCATATCATTTTTTGCACTCTTTGAAAAATAAGCCAGTTGCGTGGGATATATTTGCTGAAATAAGGCAGCATGGTAAAGGTTAATGTATTTAAGTCCTCTAATTTTAACCTTTTAGCGTGTTTCATCATATTATGATGTAATATGGAAGACCTGTGTGGAATAAATTTTATTTTCCAAGAGTATGGTTTCCATTTTTCACAATCCTCTAGGATATTTCTCTTGTAATCAAACAATAGTTGACCATTTTAATAAGGCTTTTGAGGCTGGGCATAAAACTTTATTCTTGTGAAGCACAGTGTCAGATTGAAATAATGATTCTGGTGTATCTTTCCCCTTTGGAACCATCATTATTTTTATTATTTACAGCATTTTAAGCTGATATTCAGCTTCACATGCAATATCCTCATATGGCTTGGATTGTACTTCACTTATTTGATACTGGTTTAAGTACCCTTAACAACACCTCCATGGACACATCTCCACTTACACATTTGACACTTCATAAGTGACATTTCTTAACCATATGTTACAATTATTCAATTACAAAATGACCTGTCATGTATAGTGACTGTTGTGAATACAGAAAAAAACTGTATCATTTTGAAGAACCCTCTTTCATTTGTCTTTTAAAATTGTTTTTTTTAATCAAAGATGTATCTTTGGATTGAGCTGTTATCAATTCAAGGCACATCTCTTATGTTGATATACTTATGAGAGAACTTAGAATAGGCTATAGCCTTTTGTTCAATAACTTTCAGTAACTGTAAACCAATATAATGTATTATAATGCAAAACATAAAAAATAAAATATTCTTAATAATAATATACTTTCCAGTGACTTATTTATTCAGTTGATTAGTTAGTTATTTAGTTGCTTATTCAGATAATTTTTGTTTTCAATGTGTCTAGCCTCTGTAACAGGAATACTTTGTGGACTTGACAATCCTATACCTCCAGGGCTTTATTTCCTCCCAAATCTTGTGTATCTCTGCACACCCTATCAATGGCATCTGGGTTGTCTATTTGAGGGCCATTGATGGCTACCCCGATCAAACTATTAAGCATGTTGTTATTGTCCTAGATGTATTGATGCATGATTTTTAGATCAACATACTTTGCCTTACAATTATAACATGTTTCCTTTTTGGTATGGTGTTCAGAGTTTATACTTTATTTTCTTACTCTGTAGGGGGCATAATTGAGGAGTGCTATTTAGAATAGTATCTCCTGCTGCTTTAACAAAATTCCTTGTGTTTTATGCAACACAATTGCTTGCTTAAAGAAGACTACTATTTTCTAGGAGTGGTGAGCACCAAGGGAGGCAAAGATGATTTATTTTTAATCTATATTATGAAAAATTGATATGACTAGGAGACTGGTCATGAATGTTATTTTTTAGGAAGTCAACCGCCTTCATCGAGTATCCACATGCGTCTTGCCCTTTTCATAATATAAAAACTATATGTATCAAGAATAAATATACAAACAATTACACTAATTGTTTTATTTTTGGTAAAGTTTTTCATTTTCATTTCACATGTATATCTCATATTTGATATATGAACTAATGCCTCTATACTTAAGAAATTGCTAATTGAAGACTGAATAAATGGAAACAAAGTCGACCCTCTCCATTTAATTGACAAGGAATTAAAATCAATAATAACTAAAGCTTTGTCATCACCCTTATCATTTTTCTTCTCTTCATACTTCTTCAAATCGTCTGTCTAATTCAGACGTAAGATCCTTTAATATTCAGGCTATCCCTACCTTTTCTTTATCAATTTGATTTCCAGTATGAATTTGTCATATTTTTATTCCAGCTTTTTTGAAGATGAGTAACTTTTCTTCAAACTGTCCCTCCCAATTTCTCTTCCCAATTCCAATCAAACGAAGTACATAGAAATAAATTGTAATATTGAAAAGAACTACTGAAATTCATATTTTGCATATATTGCTTGATTTATTTTAACTTTGATATAAGTTCAAATAGTGATTCATACATATATGTATCATATAGGATGCTGTAAAGGTAAGTGATGAGTCCCCATAAGACATATCGTTCAATAAGTTCAAGGAAAAATGCTCTCATTTCAAAGATTTTTTATATTTTCTCATGAACTTTTCACACAATGTATAAAAAATACTTTCTGATTGATTCTTAAAATATCAGCATCTCTAATTTGATTGGTCAAAAGTAAGGGTTACTATGGTAACTTGACTTTTGGGTAGGCAGGGCACTTTTTACGTCACATTATTCATTAGAAAAACAACAGAATAGTAGGCAATTCATGAGTATATCACATAAATTTCTTCTCCGCTTTCTACTTGTACAAAATATTACTTAATGCAACAGTCACAACTATTGTCCCATAAGGTTTTAGAAATATTCTCCCTCATGTTTAATGCACAGTCGCTTGCATTCAACCTATTGACGATGCAGTGCTCTGAAGCCATCTGGAAAACGTGTTTGAAAGGCAATCTGGACTGCAGTAGAAAGTTATTTCATTGTTCCATAAAGTGCACCTCTTAGTTGATCCTTCATCCTAGTGAAAACAGCAAAATCAAGGATTGTCTCAACTGGAGTATGTAACTTTGGGCAGCTTTCCCATCTATTTTGCCAGTTATTTGTGATGGTTTCCTGCACAATATTAGCAGTGTGATAGGCTGCATTATTCTGATAGAAAAAATTAGAGTTTGGCTGAATGGTTAAGTTTTATTATAAGAACAAACAAAAAATAGGGATCCTTCATTTGCACATATTGATAGATTTTCTGTAATGGTAAATTGTGTGACGTAAAAAGTGCCCCGCCTACCCAAAAAGTCAAGTTGCTATAGTAACCCTTATTTTTGACCAATCAAACAAGAGATGCTGATATTATAAGGATCGATCAGAAGGTACTTTTTGTACATTGTGTGAAAATTTCATCAGAAAATATGAAAAATCATTGAAATGAGAGCATTTTTCCGGGAACTTATTGAACGACCTGGTATTTGCAATGAGCCAACATAGCTCTTGTCTTCTTATTTTACGCTATTGCAACAAAATACATTTAGACAGCTCTTTAAAGCTTAGGCACACAGTTCCAAGTTTATAAGTTATCACTAGGCTATCACTTGATCAGTCAAGTATCTCCAAAGCTAAGTTGAATGTGGTATTTAATTATCAGTTTGCTACATTTCTATAACCTTCAAACCATTTTAGGATTCACATTTCTCTCATGTTTGTTTTTCTGTCCTCATTAGTTTCGGGTTTTTGCACCTTAATGGAATTTTTCACGTGCTAGAGGTTGACCCATTTTGTCAGGTTTCATGCAACCCCTACTGTACTGATATTGGTTTGTTGTCTATCACTGGTGCTTTGAAATATTCTTCTCCCGCATAGATGGCTTTGAAGTTTCACTACAAATGGCCGATCACCCTAAACAAGCAATTTCCATCTTGTGTGTTCTATGTCAATTTTAAAGTTCATGCAATATATTCAACCACTTTGATCCAAAAAATAAAAAAAATGGAGGTGACACAGAGGAAACAACAATATTTTTATCCTGAGCTTACATGGCCCAGAGAAATACAATCCCTGTATGAAAGACATAAGGCATGCACCAAATGTATTTCTACTGAATTCATTCTTATGTTAACAGCCATTCACTATAAGAACACACATTGATAAAGTAATTACGTGTAAACAAGTTACATATTAAATTCTAACTTATCAGTCTTGAGAGTATCAGAAAGTCATATGATTGTGTGAAAATCAAGCTTTATTCCCTTGTTCATAGAGGATCTTATCAACACATTTTCTCGAAATGTTCAAAGTTTTGCAGATTCATGGCAAAATGCTAGAGTAAATGTCAACATTCAGTATACAACAATAAGCATAATTACCTGCCGAGGAATAAGATAAATAGCACTTCTTTTGTGTTCTCCATTAAATCCTTCCCTCCGTATAGCTTTCAGCTCTCGAGGTGTCTGTTTGCTGTCGGGTAGACTAACTAGTTTCTTTTTCCCATTTACTAGGCAGATATCAAATTCGTCGTTTGACAAGTACACACTATAAATGCTTTTAACCCTAGCCTGCATCTGTTCGCGACTGAAGTCCATACAAAGGTCTACTTTTTGTATCTTTCCCAGTGTTGGATGTTCTGAAATTAGAAAATTACATAACTTCAATTAATGCTTAACTTTAGAAAGAACTTGAAATTAAAGGGACAACAAGGACTGAATAGAGAAAATTCGAAAATTTTTATTTTTTCTGAGCCATCAGGTCAATATTTGGCTTATCATCTTCTTCGACATACCTATTTTCTTAAAATGTATGGATAAACTATCAATTTCAGCAGTAAAAAGTGTGAATTCAGTTCAGGGAGTCCCACTTATAGATTTTTAAGAAACGTTTCAATAGGAATATCAGCTGATGATGTTCATCCAGGGGGTTTCTTTAAAGATAATAAAAATATATGTTAGTCTTGATGAAATCTCCAAACTTCAATATACATCGTTGATGATCGTTGAATGGCCCTCCTGCACTAATTGTTGCACCTTAAGGTCAGGATGCATGATGGGAAATTTTATGCATTCGTCAATTGAGTCACATATTTTTTTCAAACAAGAATCACTCCTTCCCCACATTGTCTATATCTTCCCGTTTTGCACAAAGAGTGCATGTATGTGCCTAGAAAAGACTTGTGCACGTAAGTGCACTCTTTTTGCTAACCTGGAAGATGAAGATAATGTGGGGAAAATTTCCCAACATGTACCCTGGCTTATTGAAAATTCCTATTTTGCTGAAAACCCTGTATCATAATCCTGTAACTTACCTTGTTGCAATTCCTTAATGGTCTTTAACATCGAAACAATAGTTTCATTTCGGCCAATCATTAAAATAACATCGAATCTATTGGTGCGTAGCTTTACAGCTCTCGGTCGACCTCTTACCAAATTCCTTGGGCCACCATTAAGTCGAAAGTTGTTGAAGCTGAAATTTAAAAGAAATCATAGCTAATCTGTCATAAAAACATAAGGGATCACACACTAACATTGTTATGCACACATAGGCCTACTAGTGTTTCCAATTTACAATGTAAATCAGATAAATATTGGGGAATAGTAATAACTGCATACTCAGTGAGGGACGTTTAGTGAATGGGTAATTATAGTTGGGAAAATCAGAATAATAAGGCAATGCCATAAGACTAGGTAGGCCTATGCTTACATGTATGCTTTAGCTCAGCAACTGTAGGCGCTCGATGGAAAACTGTGACTGTAAGATAAAAATATATCTTTATTGTAGTCAATATGTAAGCTTAGGCCTCTAATCATGACAAAAGAAGTTTTCTACGTACTCTTGCATGAAAGATGCATTTGGAGGTGGATCTGAAATCTGTTCTTGCGTTCTTCTAGCAGCAGTTATCTGTCACATAGAGGAAACGATATCATTTACAATGGCAGCCATTTGTTCATGAAGTACTGTTTTCCCAGAATGCATTGCATCATTATGTAAGCAAGGCGTTGATTGGTTTATAATTTACGGCGTCAAGAATAAAGACAACGGGCGTAAAGATGTTTCTCAGCGCTTGTTAATAACGTCTTAACCCCCGCAATTAACCATTTAACGCTGTGACCTTACGCCTGAATATGTGATTTGAACGCCTGTAGAATGAATCTCTTCAAGGGCGTTATTTACGCCTGCACGGGTGTAATTTACGCCTGCATGGGCGTAATTAACATCTGCACAGGCGTAATTTTACGTCTGCACCGGCGTAATTTTACGTCTGCACGAGCGTAATTAATGCCTACACACCCGTAAACTACACATGGATACTTTGGTTAGGTTGGCTCACCATATAGAGGGGGGCATTTTCACGCGTACAGGATTGGCATCAGGCCTAAGACTTGGTGGAGCAGTCCCTCCTGAAGCAGCCTTCAATTGGTCAGATTCTTCCATGGAAGTATCTCCCTCCCCACTGGGTGATTGGTTCAATTTTAATCTACACGCTCGCCGGTGCCTAGCATAGAACATGTCCACAATCCTCTGGGGGGGGGTCACTCCAAGAACATTATGTCATATGTAAATAAGGAACTACAATTTTTGTACACTGAGACTTCATAAATGATTCTTTTAAATGTTTCTTATATCCTAGTTTTGTTTGTATAGGAGGTTCCTAACTGCGTTTCTTAAAATTTCCTTCTCGCACCGAGACCACCTGAGGTCTTGTTCTGGGAGGCGGACCTCATCTTCTAATGCCTTGCATGCCTGACTTCATTTGGGAGGGCCTCCCTTAGTTTTTGTTGGTTTCTCCTTGGTTTTATTGCTGCTCTTCTTTTCCTTATCTCTGCTTTCTTTTCTTCCGTATACGGCTCCAATAGGAGCCGCATCTCATGTCTGGAGGCTGTAATCAATGTCTCATCTGAGGGCAGCCGAAGTGGGTTGAAAACTGGCATAGGATCATCAATAAACCATCAATAAAGGGACCATATTCAAGAACCCATCCATACTATAAAAATAAAAATCATTCCCACGATAGCTGGTTATCTGAATGTTACCTTTCTTATCTAACTAGCTAACTAAGTTTGACCACCTGTTATGTATAATTTGTATAACTAGCTCCCAATTGTCAGCGTCACTAACACCTCATAAGTTTCATACTGTCTATCAATGTGTTCTAGTCATTTTGGTTTCCTTTATTCTAATTGTTCACTCAATTACTGTCAATCCTCTCTTCTTAAGTATTAAACTACACTCTTGATACCAGTTTGTCATTTTGGTTGTTTGTTTGTTTTCTTTTTGATTTGTGTTGTTTTTATTAATTTGTTTGTTAAAGACATTGGTATCGCCGCCATCAGTCTTTGTTAGGCAGGTGTTATTGCAACGAAACCAGTAGCTGCGACCAAAAGCCTCGCAGTTTGCCCCTTCTGGCCATTCAAGGATCACACTCATTGAATTGTCCAGGAGGTGTTCATAATCACAAAGCGGTCCACTTGCCATCAGCCAATGGTTACCTTCTTGCTTCATTGGAGTTTTGTGTTTGCGATTAAGTGGATTCCGCCTTTGACATAATTCACATCCATCTACCCAACAAGCCACATCTGCCTTGATCCCAACCCAATAGTACTTGTTACGAAGCCTTCCGACTGACTTATTTACACCAAAATGACCAATTAGTTACACCAATTTGCCAATTAGTTACACCCAAATCAGTTTCAACCCACTTTCTTTACAAAATTCCCTTCTCAAATTTCATCCTGTCCCACTGTGCTCAATATTGCTTCAAGGTAAGTGACTTATTTGAAATTTCAAACCACTCAGGCCTAACCCCATCGTATGTTAAGCTACACGTTTGAAAAGCATGTACGTGAACGTAAACCTCGAATTTTGCGTAATCTGGCTCAGGTTATTCAACCTTTGCAAAATTGCGTTTGTGGAAGATTTGTTGTGAGTATATTTCTGTTTGTTCTGTTATTAGTACACAACGGATTGAAAAAAACGTTTAAAGCGTGAAAATCAAACATTAAAGTACTCTAATTTTCATTTGACTCCATGGGACTCTATCGGATTTTACAACATCTTGCCCCATCGGGTCCCATGAGGTCCCATGTTGGACTAGATGGGGCAAAATCCCACGGAGTCCTATCAAGCCCCTTCGAGAATGAACATGTTTATTCTTTGGATGGAGCATCTTGGGATTTTCGATCATACTAAAATGACGTGTCATGTGAAGCCCAACATACATCAATAGGACACGGTAGATGTTGATGGAACTCCATAGGACTCGATGGGGCAAAGTCAACGAAGTCCTATGGGAATCCGTTGGATTCGATTGGGCAATTTGGGATTCGATTGGGCAAATTTGGACTCGATGGGGCAAGTGGGATTTTTCCCCATTGGTGTGTGTTTGGCTAATTGAAAAGTAAGATCTGTTTTCAGGAATGTTTAGCCTCTAAATTATCTATTTTATCGGACATTTAAGTAATGATCATCCTGCTTTTTCAGTAAAATTGGTGCCACTGCTATACTGACTGATGACAAAGACCTTTGATTATTATCTAAAGCCAATTCGGGGGTTCCCCAGGGGTCCATCTTAGGACCTTTGCTATTTTTAGTTTACATAAACGATTTACCTGATGATATTTTAAGCAAGTGTTTTCTGTATGCAGATGACACTTCTCTTTATCAGCCCTTCAGCCATGATAATATGCCTGAATGTATAAACACCCTCCAATCTGATCTAAATTCTATAAACAATTGGTCTAATAAATGGCAATTAAAATTCAAACCCTCTAAAAGTGATGATTTGACATTTAGTAGTCCAAAAATGAATGAAATAATAACCCCTGACCTAAAATTGGGAAATGAATCCATACCTAGGTGTGTTTCACATAAACACCTTGGCTTTATCTTTGACTCTAAATTATCTTTCAATTTCCACATTACCCATCTTGCAAAGAAAATTGATAAGCTTTTAAATCCACTTAAAGCATTAAGTAAAAAACTTAGTGGAAACCATCTAAATCTTATGTTCAAATCTTTTATCTTACCACATTTTGATTTCTGCGACATCCTCTATGGATGTGCAGATATTTCCAAATTAAAACGCATTGACCAACTCTACTACAAGGCAGCTCTGATTTGTAGTGGAACTATTCATGGGTCATCTTCTGAAAAGGTGCTCAATATTCTAAATTGGCCTAAACTAGAGACGAGGAGGAAGTTTCATAGACTAACCCTCATGTTCAATGTCCAAAATCAGAAAGTTCCTTCATATGTTCAAAACATATTTGATAAATATAAGAGACAACAACCTCCTCTCTATTTGAGAAATCCAACTGAATTCGTCTTGCCCGCTAAAAGATCTGTGATATTAAAGAAAACATGCATTTTTACAGCTATCTCAGAATGGAATAAACTAACCCAACAACTCCAAGAAATAGACAACTTAAGTACTTTCAAATCTAAATTGACACTTCTCATTTATCCAGAACCTATCATATCATCTACCTCATTGCATTTACCTAGACTAGAGGAAATCAGTCTTAATAGGACTAGAGTCGACTTGATTTTTCAATCTCATTTTCATGCCCACAACTTTACTCTAGCTGATACACCAAAATGTAAGTGTGGATTCAAAAGTGAAACATCCAAGCATGTCATCTTTAACTGCAGACTCCGTAGGACCCTCCTAACTGACTTCGAAATTAAACTAAATAACCTTGAAATCCAATATAAAAAGAATTTTAAGACCCAACAAGAGAAATTGAATTTCTTTCTTTTTGGCAGCTCAAAATTTAACTACGCTACAAACATAACTGTTCTTGAAACTAGTGCCTCTTTTCTCCAGAAGTGTGTAAGTGTCTGAGTGTTAGCAGCAATTATCAAACCATCTATGCTTAATTTATTCACCAATTTGCTTCACCAAATGGATTGTTTTTTTAAAATAAATTTTGTTAATTAACCCTGCGACTTATAATGTTAAACCAAGTCGCCTTTTTGGAAATTTTCTTTTAACATATATTATTGTATTAAATAAAACATGATAAATAAAAAAAAATCAAAAAAATCTAAAGCCATGGCTGAACAAGTTAAATCTACAAATCTCTTGTCGTACAAACTGGATTTGAACAAAATTAATGATGGAGAGTGCACACGATTGTTCCGGTTTAAGCGCGACGATCTCTATACTCTCAGAGATCTTCTTCGTATACCTGATTATTTTGTTGGATACAACAGATCGGTTTGTCCAGGGATGGCTGGGTTGTGCCTGTTATTACGCCGTCTTGCTTATCCCAACTGATTAATGGACTCTTCTGTATTGTTTGGTCTCCAGCAAGAACCTACCAGCATCTTTTTCAACCAGGTATTAGATCACATCTACGATAATTTTGCGCACTTACTTTCCGTTTATAGATGGCATGGCGAGGCCAATCACTAGGCCCGGTGAAGGCCAAAGATTTTTTTACAGTGGCCATAAAAGATGCCATGCCCTGAAGTTTCAATCCGTAGCAACTCCAAATGGGTTGGTGGCAAATATGTATGGCCCCTTAGAGGGCCATAGGCATGATTCAGGCATGCTCTTCGAAAGTGGTTTGCTACAACAATTAGATACATTTAACAAACCGGATGGGTCTCCAATGGTGGTCTATAGTGATCCGGCATACCCACTACGTGCTCATCTCTGTGCGCCATTTCATGGAGGAAACTTAGACGATGATGAAAAGGCGTTCAACAAAGCAATGTCAAAAACAAGAACTTCTGTCGAATGGATTTTTGGGAATATAGTTAACAACTGGGCATTTTTGGACTTCAAAAAAAATCAAAAACTTCTGTTGCAACCAGTTGGGAAGTGTTACTTGGTGGGAACTTTGCTTACAAACATTCATACTTGCTTATATGGAAACCAGGTCTCTCAGTACTTTAACGTTGAGCCTCTTACAATCCAAGATTATTTAAATCCATGAACCTAATGTGCTTTTCTGAATAATGACACAAATGCAACAAATGTAGAAAGCTTAACACGTTATATATAGATATATATTGAAACAACGATATATAAAATGCACATTTTCCTCAATGCACATTTTGTCCATTGTAGTAGTATAAAAAATAAATAATATCCTTCATTCATGTTTAATACTCTATTGTTTGTATAATGGGAACGAATGCAGAAAGTGTAACATGTAATACGTATTGATACAATTATAAAAATGCACATTTTGTTCAATGTCCATGAGTATTTGTCATTGTAGTTCTATAAAAATTAAACACAAAATATAACATCATTATGTTTACAATACTCGATTGTTTGAATGCTGAGAACGAATGCAGAAAGTGTAACATGTAATACGCATTGAAACAAAAATATAAAAATGCACATTTTGTTCAATGTCCATTAGTCAATCAATGTCGATTGTAGTAGTATAAAATTAAACAATAAACAATAATAATGTGCAATACTTGATATGGTATCATACATAGAACTGGACGAATATAATACACTCATATATAAGTCTACAACTTTTTCTTCAATAGTTCTAACATCATCCTTTCTCTCTCCATCTGCTGCTCCCTTTCCCTCTTTTCAACCTCCCAACTTCCTCTCTCCAGTTTCAGTTTTTCTTTATCATTTTCAACTTTAGCGCTTAGGTAATCGCTCAGGAAATGATCTGGAAATATAGATATAGAAACTTAATGGTTATTTTCTATTTTGATTTACAATCAAAAATAGTAAGCCTTACAGTCGGTCTGTCACGTTTCTTAACTAGACGGTCAAAAAGGGGAAGATAAGGTACAGTATAGTAATGTAAATGAGATACGAATAGTGACAATACCTATGCGGCTAGCATTTCGTCTGGTTTTCTTTTCTGGCACCCCAGAGCCTGCATTGCTAGTATCTGTCTCGCCTTCATTAGATGATCCAGGTTTACTCTTCAGTGGAGAAGTTGACTTCATTCGTTTCATTGCTTCTTTTCGCAATTTCTTGGCTATTTCTGCTTCTTTCACTTTTTTCTCTGTTGTCTTTGACCTCTTTGGCTAAGTGACAATATATTTGTTTTGATTTGACATCCGGGTTATCAGAGATGACGGTATGTCTGCCCCCCCCCCTTCAAAAGAATTTTTTTTTAATCTTTTTCATTCCAGTCAGGGTCCTCTTTTGGACACATCTATGGGATCTTGGCACAGACATACTCTCTTTGAAAATAAAAACAATAGAGACATAGGTACTTTTCATTTGACCCAGAAAACCCATAGAGATGCAAAGAAATGCATAATCTCCATCAACGAAAACACACAATTTTTGACCCTTCCATGACGTTTCAGACAAGATGTCAATGTCACTAGATTGGAGCTCTAATATCAATTTATTGTTTTCATACATATCTGGAGCGGGTGAGATAGTAAAATGTACAATTATATGACAGGTGTATCATCCCTTTGACTAAACTGAACTACCCTAAAAGGAAGTGATTCTTTGCAAGATAGCAAATTGTATGGAAATGCATCATTACATAAACATCAATACACGCCTTACCATCAACAAGGTACAGTCACGTGACCGTGACAAAATATACCGTAGTACACTTTTGATGTACTATGTCACCATTAACTGATTTTAAGCAAAGACTATGATGTAGGTTTGATGCAGGTTTTCAAAAATAAATATGAGGAATACATAAAGCATTTCATGTTTGATTTCGCGTGTATTCGATTTCAAAGACATTTATTTTTCTAATTACGTTAAAAGATCTTCGAGCAATGCTCGATTTTTTTCGTTGTAAGTCTACCCATACAATTGTTCGGTTGGAAAAATGTTGTTTCTTACACATTTCCTTTGATAATTTTCTCCACTGACGTCTCAGAGTGTCAAATATTTTTATGAGAATGTGTTTCTCTAAACTACACAGTTTAAGACGGGTGGAGATTTAATAAATATTCATGCATTTGGTATAATTTAAAAAATCAGAAATGTACGTTGTCAACTCACAGTGTATGTTGTCCCTGTAATTGAAATTCAACGAACATGCTCCTGTATCCCTAGTACAGATAAACAGGTAAAAGTGATTTTTTCGTTGAATGCTATTTTATTTTATGAAAGTTTTAATATGGTGATTAATATGCGACCATGGCGTGTTATTTTCCGACCTCTTTGACCACTCGGCGTCGGTACGTTACGTTATGTTTAGTTGCATGGAGAGATCTATACTAGCTAGTCCAAGATGACTTTCAAAATTTATGCTACAGGGTGTCCCGAAAGTATGGGCCCCCTAGGCAGACATATACCAATGTCTCCATAGTATGTGTGATATATCATTTTAAAGCTCATCCAAAGTTACATTAATTTGCCGAGTATCATGGTTCAACTATCAAATGGAAAAAAGTTACAGGAATTTCAAAAGTTAGTGTTTGGCCAAAATTAAAGTCAGTTTTACACCAAAACAATAGTCAATGTGTCTCCTTAGCCACCATGTTAACAGCAGCAATACTTTCCATATATGACCATATTATGTTATCCTCATAAAACCCTTTTAAGGCACCAGAAGAGTTTCCTTGGAGTATCTACCCTAAACGTCATCTTTTTAAAACTCAATATCCTTCCTATATTCGAGAATCAATATATTCTGTCACATTCAGGTCAGGGCTGTTTCCAGGATACTGAAATCTTTTTGGCAAAACACTAATTTTTAAAATGCCTGTTACTTTTTACCATTTGAACCATCATATGTAACTTTGGATAAGCTTAAAAATGATATATGACACATACGGTACAACTCTGGAGAAATTGGTATATGTCTGCCTAGGGGGGGGGGGGCATACTTTGGGACACTCTGTATATCTGGAAAGTGCAGAAGTTCAAAAGCCAGGTTATGGAGCACAAAAAAGAATTAGTAACATTGAAATTTAATCATATCAATGACAATTTTATGGATTAACGGACAAAATATTAGAGTAAATATATCTGATATGCCTATCATTATTATTACTTTATTATCAAATATGTTCCTTCTATTACACGTACATTATAGCATTTCATTCACTGTAAAATTAACTGTGAATTGAGATCTGTAAGGCAAATGTGACAACATACATTCGAGTTGACAACATACATTATCTATTTTTCGTACTAGCATCCAAAGTAAAAAGCGGTTTTGCATTAACTCTGGATGTATATTTGTATACTTATCTTAAGTTGTGTTAGTCGTAGTTTGGCTGTTATTTGCATAGCTAAACAAAAAATAGAGAGAATTTTGCGAAATTCAGTCAGGATTTAGAGATCCCTGACGTACTGGGTAGATCTATAACAAGATATTGAAGTTGCTGAGGATCATTTGAAGTAGATATGCACATTTGCAACTTAATTACAAATCGAATGCAACAACTACCTGATGATGAACTGACACAATATTGATCAAATCAATGCTAGTTCTTGCCTCGCTTCCTCATTCTAGAAAATGGCGATCTAAAATGGCGGAAATGACATAGTACATCAAAAGTGTACTACAGTATATTTTGTCACGGTCACGTGACTGTACCTTGTCAATGGTAAGGCGTGCAATATGATAATACAATGTCCTGTATGATATTTATTGGATTAAAAAATGTTTGTGTTTTTCCTGTTCATCAAAAATAATACATCAACAATACTTTTTGTATATTAATGATATTTTGTTTTGAAGTATTGTAGGCAAACAAAGATTCATCAATTCTGTCATCCCATTATAATGTCTCGTCCAATTCATTAACATCAATAGCCGATTTTAACAACATCTGTTCTAATATTTGATTGAATCTTTCTGGAATCAAAATGTATGGTGATTGATAAATATAATATGCTCGAAAAAGGATGTGATAAGCATGTTAAGAATGAAGTCAATTTGGTTAATACAAGACAACATCCTGATATTTTGTCTATATAATACTGTAGATTACAATTCTATATAACAATACTATAGCACAAAGTGCTGACAATGTTCCAGTGTGGCTCACCTTTGAGTGTATCTCAAGAAAAGTGAATTAAACTTTCTGAACGTTAATATTTCGCTATAAGCAGTTAAGATCTATATCTTCTGTGAGCTCACACACTTTCTCGCTAAACAGTTAAGATCTATATCTTCTGTGAGCTCACACACTTTCTCACAGATTACTGCAGAAATATCCACCTGTACATTTGGTTGTAAGTAATTGTGGCAGTGATTACCCTGGCACGACCATGATACTTCTGTTGAACTATGCTATGTCGTGCTAGCTTTTTTTGGACATGTTGGACAAGGTACCCCTCCTCAGTTGCTAATTGAACATTTTTTATAACCGTTTTCTCCAGGTTAGTGACCTTTTTATCCCAACGAACGAAGTTCAGTAGGGATATAGTGAAGCCATCCGTCCGTCCCTCCGTCAGTCAGTACGTCCGTCCGTCTGTCCGTTAACTCAAATATTAGTTATCCCAACAAACGAAGCCCTCCGTCCGTCTGTCAGTCCGTCCGGAAGATAACTCAAATACTAGCAGATGGATTTACTTCATATTTAGTGGAAAGATGTATAGTGGTGAATAGTTTTATGCAAGATGGCTGCCGCTTTACAAATGACAGGACTTTTTCGCAAAAATCATAAATTTTTCATTCTCAACCAAAGTAATTAATATTATTATTTGAAATTTTGGTAGTATATTCACAATAGCTATATTATACTCAAATTGAAGGAATTTTCGAGTAGATCACAATTATGGTATTATTTTTCAGATTTGTACCTCAGAAAATTCAAAATGGCTGCTTTGCAGGAATTCGCAATTCTAAAATCTAAATTTTTCAATTTTAACCAAAGTAATGAGTATAATTGATTGGAATTCGGTAATTGATATTTTGTTCGTTGGGATTTGCTACTCCGTGGAGTTGCCGTTATCTAGTTAATCATTGTCTTCATCATCTTACATTTTACATTTGCCAGTTGATTGGTGCCTTTGTTTTTGTTTACATTTGATGTAGTCAAAAAACTAGCTTTCGCCAAGTTCAGTATTTTAACTCAGCAATCTTATCAGCTAAGTGCAGGCCAATGCTATGGTGTTCTGATTCAGTAAGTCCTGATGTTTCTTGATTATCCCTAACAGACAGGGTGGAGCAACCTGACTGATGGGTATATTCCACAGAGGTTTATGGATATTAACATTGTAACATTGTGGAAGTATTTTGCAACATTGTTGCCTTTTCCATTTTTCTGGAATTTTTTTAAATCTTTTTATTCCAGTCAGGGTCCTCTTTTGGACACATCTATGGGATCTTGGTACTCTCTTTGAAAATTAAACAATAGAGACATAGGTACTTTTCATTTGCCCCAGAAAGCCCATAGAGATGCACAGAAATGCATAATCTCCATCAACGAAAACACACAATTTTTTACCCATGTCCATGAGGTATCCCATAAAGGATCCTTTTTCATGACTAAAGACTGACTGGTTCCAAGATCAGGCTGAATGCAATCCTTGACTTTGGCAGGGGACTGACTGGTTCCCATTCTGATACTCAGACCATCTCTGCAATGCACAAGAATTGTCTCATCTAAACTGTCATCTTGTGTGATTTTTTCAAGAGTTATTTTGACATTATCCCTATCTGGGCTGTCAATGATTTCTATACAGCCTGTCATTCCTAAACTGAATAATTTTCCTTCTTCTAGCTGCACTAGCTGTTGCAGTATTTGGCAAAAGTGATTGCACTTCACTGATTCTGCTGAAGCTATCCCTAAATGCCTTGGCTTTGTTGCTAGCTGCTTCATCCCTGAAAGTACAAAATTTGTTAACTTAAAAAAGCACCAGATCATATCATGCAAAATAATGTGGCATTAGCATACAGCGTACATTTTTACTACTTGTAATACCATTATGTATATTTGTAATTAGTAGATTTAAATCTGCTTTATAGAAGAACATGTATTCATGTATTTCAAGGACTCTAGTTATTAGGCAAAAAAAATATTATGGATGATAACATTATTTACAAGGTAGGGAGATCATGTGTAAGCTTACTAGCCTTTATGTTTACATACTATGACAAAACCGTATGAACTTCATCCACTACAATATAATTGCACCTGGCCCTATACAGGTCAGGTGAAAACCTTTCTCATGTCTCCATCATCGAGAATTGACTCGGGGCTGCCATAGATAAACTGAAATGCCCTTCTTTGATAGCTTGTATGCTTTCCTCCCGCTTCCAGTTTTAGTACTAAGGAATATATCCTGTTTATTTTCTATCAATGGTATACACTTGTCTTGAAATAGATTGAGTTTTTTTACCGAAAATCGTTAACAAATACTTTCTGCCATTTTTGTTTTGAACCTGAGTGATCTGATTGGTGGAGTTCTTACCCCCGCCACTCACTGTCAGGTGACCCTTAAATACTGATTTGATTCGTCACATCACTTTGGCTGAAATCTGTGCGGCCAAGTAACTCATGTCGCTCTAGAAGGAAACTGAGAGAAGGCTGTGATATCTCACGATGACTGGTTTCTAGATCTGGCTGAAGGCAATCCTTTTGTCATGTAGGTAACCATTCTTACCATATGGGACAAATTCTTTCTTTTCTTTGGGGGAGGCTGCACTTGGGAGTCAACCAGGACGTAATGTCTGAGGCAGTGAAGTGCCCTCCCTTATGCCAGATTGGGAGTGGATACATCCTTAGAATTTTCCATCCCACAGGCCACACTCTTACCTGCCTATCTTACATGAAGAATTTTAAGTATTTTTTATATGAACCCCCCTAAGAACTGCAGGAGCCAATCTTCTAATATTATTTACATTCAATTATACATGGTAACTTGCCTAATTGGACACTATGGTGTCTTTCCACCATACTCTTCCCTATCTATACAAGTCTGATTCAATTAATATATGGTATAATAAATAATAAATAAAAATTAATATATGGTTTGTATACATATTCTGACCCTTTCTTATCATAAGTCCTTGTATGTCTCATATTCATCCAACCATGCATTTTGGCCTTTTTAGAAAACCTTGGCTTTCTCCAACAAAATCCTTCTGGTCAATTAATTGTTTCTTAGGTGGTAATATTTTCTGGGATAAGTTCTAGCCCCCTGGGATCTCTGGCTATGAACAGTTTCAACCCATCAGGGACCAAGTTAAAGATCTGTAGGGGTTTGCACTTCCCTTCCCCATGTGATTCTATATCTGTGATTACTTCTTTTTACATATGATTTTACCCTCACTGCAAGAAAAACAATATTTTCAATGTTCTTCTATATTCCTTATTAAAAAATGATTTTACCCTTATATGATGTAATATGGCAGACTTGTTTGTGTGGAATAAATTTTATTTTCCCAGAGTATGGTTTCCATTTTTCACAATCCTCTTAGATATTTCTCTTGTGATCAAATAATAGTCTACCCTTTTTAATAAGGCTTGTTTTGAGGCTAGGCATATAACTTTATTCTTGTGAAGCACAGTGTCAGATTGAAATAATGATTCTGGTGTATCTTCCCCCTTTGGAACCATCATTATTTACAGCATTTTAAGCTGATATTCAGCTTCACATGCAATATCCTCATATGGCTTGGATTGTACTTCACTTATTTGATACTGGTTTAAGTACCCTTAACAACACCTCCATGGACACATCTCCACTTACACATTTGACACTACACAAGTGACAGTTCTTCACCATACGTTACAATTATTCAATTACAAAATGACTTGTCATGTATAGTGATTGTTGTGAATACAGAAAAAGCTGTATCATTTTGAAGAACCCTCTTTCATTTGTCTTTTAAAGTAGTTTTTTGAATTAAAGATGTATCTTTGGATTGAGCAGTTTTCAATTCAAGGCACATTTCTTATGTTGATATACTTATGAGAGGACTTAGAATAGGCTATAGCCTTTTGTTCAATCCCCTTCAGTAACTGCAAACCAATATGATGTATTATAATGCAAAGCTCAAACGAATAAAATATTCTTAATAATATTATACTTACTAGTGGCTTGTTTATTCAGTTGATTAGTTAGTTATTTAGATGCTTATTCAGATCATTTTTGTTTTCAACGTGTCTAGCCTCTGTAGCAGGAAGACTTTGTGGACTTGACAATCCTATACCTCCAGGGCTTTATTTCCTCCCAAATCTTGTTTGCACCTCTGCACACCCTGTCAATGGCATCTGGGTTGTCTATTTGAGGGCCATTGATGGCTACCCCCATCAAACTATTAAGCATGTTGTTATTGTCCTACATGTATTGATGCATGTTTTTTAGACCAACATACTTTGCCTTACAATTATTACATGTTGGTCTTAATATATTATGATGTTGGTATCACAATTAAGCATATCTTTATAATTTCTTCTCACTTTTCAATCTTTGGCGTATTACTTCCTTTCATGAAATTTCCTTCTTGGTATGATGTGCAGAGTTTACATTCTCTTTTCTTACTCTTTTGGGGGAATAATGGAGGAGTACTATTTAGAATAGTTTCTCCTGCTGCTTCAACAAAATTCCTTGTGTTTTCTGCAAAACAAGTGCTTCCTTAAAGAAGACTACTATTTTTCTAGGAATAATTAGCACCAAGGGAGGCAAAAATCCAGACTTGCTTTCAATAAATGCCATCCCAGCCATTGATTTATAGATTAATCTGAATGTGTTACTGGAAGTAGTATTTCATTAGATAAAGATATAATTAGTTTTCTGTGTGAAAATGTTTAGTCAAAAGTTTGTTTCGTGGACAATGACTCGGATCATGCAGTTTATCTCACTGCATCTATATACTGTGTGGTATCCATGTCCTATTTTAACATAACTATGTTGTGTTGTATCATATCAAAGCAACAGCTATTAAAAGTAGATTTATTTTTAATCTTTATAATGAACCACTGATATGACATCATAACTGTTATTTTTTCTGACTATGAGGTCAACCACCTTCATCAACTATCTACACCCAAGTGAAAAAACAGCTTGCCATACCACTCTAATAAACCACTAATAGACTACTGTTACACAGTACATGTTACATCACTTACATGTTCTATAAGTGATTTGTAAGTGGTTATTTTCATTAACAGACCACTTTTTGCCATTGACATTAAACAGATGGTTTATTAGTTGATTAAAATCATAGTTACTATATCATTAGTTGACCAATCATAGAGCATATAATACACTACTAAAACATCACTAATCACACATCCTAGTTTTCTGCATGAGAAAAATGCAAATTCTGCATGAAAAAGCCAAATTCTGCACGGGGAAAAGTGAAATTTTTTGGTACAAGTATGTGCAAAAAGTGAAATTCTTGCTAAAATCAATAATTTTCTCCACAAAATAAACAATTCTTGAAATCCACTCATGCTGCTTTATTCAGTGATAATAGACAACTACAGTAATAACACCAGATGGAATGTTAATTATCGAACAATATTGTCAATGCAAGTCTTCAGGTTGTGGGAGTGCAGGCAAAGGGGCTAATTCTGGGAGTGCAGGCAGAGGGGCTAATTCTGGCAGTTCAGCAAATTCAATAGCAGGCTGCTCAGCACCTTCTCTTTGATTGGCGGATTAGCCACAAAACTTACCAAATGCTCACTTGTGAACTATCACGAAATTTCAGATCAATATGCAGGGAATTCAGATGTCGTCTATTTATATATGAAGAATTAAAACACAAGAAGAAGCATGATTTATTGCGTTAGAATACAATAGAATACAATATGAGACATATTACTGCAAAACAATTACGATGGTCAGTCATTGGTTTCAAATTTCGTGATTATATCAGACGCAGTCTTACCTCTAAGTGCAAAGGCGGAAGTTCGAGATTTTAAAACTCCTCTTGAAAATCTGACAAAACACAAGTATCTGACAACAAACGAGCAACAAATATGAGATGAGATGGTTGACTGGAAAAATCATGTTTTCTGCAAAATTCTGTGCCAAAACAAAAATTCTGCGATTTTTCTGTGGCGACGGGGAATCACGGAATACTAGTACGAGTGACTAATACACCACTTATACATCACTCCCAAAGTCTAAAATATTACTAATAGACCACTAATACTTCACGTCCTGAAGTATTATACACCACTAATACACCACTACTAGTCTAATAGATTACTAACAAATCACTCCTGAAATCCCAGAATTTTATACATTCATAAGGTACAGAATCTCAAAGATCAAATATCATTGCATTCACATTTCACGGGCGTTTAATAAATTGCTAAACCGTCCAATGGCGAAATTATACTTTTGATGTAGAATGTTTGGATTTCACAGCAGTAATGGAAGATGTCCAACTGGCAATTATCACTTATGTAAAAACAAAGTTAATTTCATTATATTTTGGTTTTAAAGTGTGAATATCGATTGCCGAGTCGTATCCAATGATCCTGGGCCTATCGTAAAATGAAAGCTTTGAATATGTTGTTGCCTTTAAAAATGTATCTATTTTCCATGTAAGCAACTAGAATTTGTGCACATACCTTATAACGATCGATAATGGCAAAGGAAAATCCTCTAATTCTTCGTCATAATTTCTCCTTCGACGTCAGCCATTTTTTATTAAACCGGAAGTTTGTTCTCTGACGTCGGCGCAATGTTTTTTCACTTTTATTTCAGATTACGCTTCGGATTCAACATTTAATGCTTTCTAATATTAATTAAGTGTTTTCTATCAGAGAGATTTCATAAAAAGACTCATACTATCAGAGATTTTATCGATTCAAGCAGCCAGAAAAATTAGTTTCAATTTCACCCGCTAGGTGTTTCGACGTAGACTTGGAAAGAATTTGAAAAATCTATGAGTGGGACTCCTTGTATGGAATTGTAGATTCTAAACGATTTGCCAGTTCTACTGGTTGATGAATATTGCCATATGCATACATTTTCATAAAATAGGAATAAGGAAGAAGATGTTGGACCAAACTTCACCCCGATAGCTCAGAAAAGGTAAAATTTCTCCATTTTTCTCTCCACAGACCTTAGAGCCGCTTTAACGCTACCTCTCTTTACTGATATCAGGCCTGTCAACTGTCCCGCAATTTGCGTATTTGTCACGCATTTGCTGAAGAATTTGAAGTCACGCCAGTTATTTTTGCGTGACAGAAAATGTCACGCAAATACGCATTTTACCTGGTAATTGTCAAGCAAAAATATTTCTGTAGAAAAATTGCTAAAAAAGATCGTCTTCACAGCAAAAATACGAACGCCGGAAAAAAATGTATGCATTTCGATCGGACTTTTCACGCGAATTGCATATATGTCACGCATTGGCAAAATTCTGTGCCAAAACAAAAATTCTGCGATTTTTCTGTGGCGACGGGGAATCACGGAATACTAGTACGAGTGACTAATACACCACTTATACATCACTCCCAAAGTCTAAAATATTACTAATAGACCACTAATACTTCACGTCCTGAAGTATTATACACCACTAATACACCACTACTAGTCTAATAGATTACTAACAAATCACCCCTGAAATCCCAGAATTTTATACATTCATAAGGTACAGAATCTCGAAGATCAAATATCATTGCATTCACATTTTACGGGCGTTTAATAAATTGCTAAACCGTCCAATGGCGAAATTATACTTTTGATGTAGAATGTTTGGATTTCACAGCAGTAATGGAAGATGTCCAACTGGCAATTATCACTTATGTAAAAACAAAGTTAATTTCATTATATTTTGGTTTTAAAGTGTGAATATCGATTGCCGAGTCGTATCCAATGATCCTGGGCCTATCGTAAAATGAAAGCTTTGAATATGTTGTTGCCTTTAAAAATGTATCTATTTTCCATGTAAGCAACTAGAATTTGTGCACATACCTTATAACGATCGATAATGGCAAAGGAAAATCCTCTAATTCTTCGTCATAATTTCTCCTTCGACGTCAGCCATTTTTTATTAAACCGGAAGTTTGTTCTCTGACGTCGGCGCAATGTTTTTTCACTTTTATTTCAGATTACGCTTCGGATTCAACATTTAATGCTTTCTAATATTAATTAAGTGTTTTCTATCAGAGAGATTTCATAAAAAGACTCATACTATCAGAGATTTTATCGATTCAAGCAGCCAGAAAAATTAGTTTCAATTTCACCCGCTAGGTGTTTCGACGTAGACTTGGAAAGAATTTGAAAAATCTATGAGTGGGACTCCTTGTATGGAATTGTAGATTCTAAACGATTTGCCAGTTCTACTGGTTGATGAATATTGCCATATGCATACATTTTCATAAAATAGGAATAAGGAAGAAGATGTTGGACCAAACTTCACCCCGATAGCTCAGAAAAGGTAAAATTTCTCCATTTTTCTCTCCACAGACCTTAGAGCCGCTTTAACGCTACCTCTCTTTACTGATATCAGGCCTGTCAACTGTCCCGCAATTTGTGTATTTGTCACGCATTTGCTGAAGAATTTGAAGTCACGCCAGTTATTTTTGCGTGACAGAAAATGTCACGCAAATACGCATTTTACCTGGTAATTGTCAAGCAAAAATATTTCTGTAGAAAAATTGCTAAAAAAGATCGTCTTCACAGCAAAAATACGAACGCCGGAAAAAAATGTATGCATTTCGATCGGACTTTTCACGCGAATTGCATATATGTCACGCATTCCGTTCGAAATTTTTCGTACCTACCTGTTCAGATTTGGACAAAGGTGTCCACATTTTGAGGGGAGGTGTTCAACATTTCCAAGTCACTCATGTTAGGTGTTCCCAAGTTGACAGGCCTGTGATATTCACTAACAAAGTCATCGTTTACCTTACGAAATTAACTTTTGGACACATCACAGGCATCAACCAGCAAAAACTTTCGTTCTTGCAGCCAAATGTCTTGGCTCAATATGGGCCACACGTTTTTTTTAAACTCTGATTGTCTATCTTGACTATCTTTGTGGCACTCTTACATTTTGTAAATTTCACATTGCTGAGCGCTATTTCCCAGCTTGCGATCCCCATTGCTGTACATATAGACTTAATATTGCAAAACTTAATGATGTTGTTTTTTGTTTTCTCAAGGTCATCATCAATGAAACGTTTGGGAAGCCTGACTTTCAGTTGTTTTCTTTGACTAGTTAGTTTAGTTTGTATAATGAGAACTAAATTAAACACAGACTCAGCGAAATCACTCTCCATTTTGTTTGCAAGACTTGCAAAGTCCAGACAATGGTCACATAGTCCAGATATCTCAGTATGTCGATCTTTGTATTCGCCGGATTGGCTTGCTATTGGTTGAATTTCTACTAAGTCGTTATTCTTGACCAATCAAAATAGAAGAAAAGAAATTAAAATATTAAAATATCCCGATGGTATTACACCTCTCTTATATTAATATTTGTCGCGTTTTGTAACTGGTGTTCTGATTGGCTAAAAACAGAAAAGTTTAGAAATAGGAACTAATTACATTTGAGTTTACAAAGTCGACAAATAAGATGTATCACTAAAGCGAATGTAGGATCAAATGTAATCTCGCCGAATGAAGTTTCATTTATTCTGAAATGTAGCACGAAACAACGAGACTGAACGGCGTTACGGAGGTCTTATAATTCAAATAACGATGCACGAGGCAATGTTTATTGACTTCACGATGCACGAGGCAATGTTTCTTGACTTCACGATGCACGGGGTAATGTTTATTGACTTCACGATACACAGGGTTAACTTCATGAACGTCTGCACGGGCCTGCAGGACTTGCATTTCATGTTTCTCGTTCAATCAAAATCCACCAAAACGCTGCATGCCTGAAGCCCTTCCATAGGCTCGGCTAAGGACATTACAAAAGTGTGACCAAACTTTTCACTCTTTAAAATTAACTGAAATGCATTTATTTTGCTTTCGGTAATTTTCAGAAAGTTCTTGTTGACAACACATCATGTCATTGCTTAACAATTTTCCAAAATCTTTTTTTTAATTCATGTCTGATTTCATAAACATATCCATACAAAACAGTGCATTTGATACACAATACAATACAGAAATATACATGACACGAACGGAATGCGTGACATATACATAATTTGCGTGAAAAGTCCGAACGAAATGCGTACATTTTTTCCGGCGTTCGTATTTTTGCTGTGTAGACGATCTTTTTTAGAAATTTTTCTACAGAAATAATTTTGCTTGACAATTACCAGGTAAAATGCGTATTTGCGTGACATTTTCTGTCACGCAAAAATAACTGGCGTGACTTCAAATTCTTCAGCAAATGCGTGACAAATACGCAAATTGCGGGACAGTTGACAGGCCTGCATTGGATGGATTGAAATCTGAGTAGGCT
>CAIIXF020000457.1:0-25000 GCA_903813345.2 Owenia fusiformis | reverse complement strand
CCCTCGAATGCACCATCATCGACACCATGCTTGAAATCAACGGTGTCGAGAAGCCTCTGCACTATTCATGATAATCCCCCATTCACTTCTTTGAAATATAAATTGCCTTATTAACGGATGTAAAACATTTTCAAAATACATTTGTATATAACATATTTAGCTTGTTACGTATTTTTCGACGTAAAGTACTATTTTTCAAAATCATCATCGACTCTACAAGTACGTTGTCTTTGCATTCTGCTTTCACTCAAACTCAGGTTTCAATGTTAAGTAATGGTGTTGACGGTTTGTCTCAATATATATTGATAATATAAAAATACGTTTTATTGATGTTATTCTTTGACCACGTAAAGATTGAGATATTTACGACCATCAACGACTCCACCACATACGACTCCAAAATACTATCCACATATTAAGTAGGTCACATGTATAATCGAACGCTATATATTTGTTGAATGAACCTACATTCATTAAATGACTATTTTGTTGTATGTGTAGCATTTTACAGTGATACCGAGCTAAGGATTTAGAGCATATTGTTCATTGTGATTACAACGTATAGTGATAAGTAAAATTGAATCTATTAAGCAGATCATGTTATTTACTTACGATGCATATTCTGTTTGTCTTGAAATGCTATGGTAATGTGACACAAGAGTTGGAATGATTGAGCAGTTCATAGTTTCATAAAATCACTGACAAATATAGATGCACATTCCCGACATTTTTCTTAATTTATAAACGTTTCGTTCAGTGTACCACTAGACGAAATGTATTTCTTGCCATTATTGTAAAACAATAAATATTTCATTGGGATAATCAGTTTTGTGACATTTTATTAATGTGCATAACTTCCCACACTCATTAATATATCTGTCTTACTTATCAGACCTTTCTGATGATCTAAGAATTTGGCACTCACCAAAGCCGAGAGGTGTCGTCGTTCCCTACAGATTATAGTACAGTGAGAGAAAGAAAAAGAAAGATACCAAAGGCTATTTAGAGCATGAACGATTGCGACAGCGAGCATCGTATACACCGAGAAATAACCTGTCTGCTGAAGCTCTTCAACGGATCAGAGAAAAGAACAACAAGGCATCCCGGGAATAGAGGGCACGCATACGCCAAGTGTATAGAGAAACAATCAAAACACGCCAGACTGAAGGGAACGCTCAGAGTCTCAAAGTGAAACTGCCAGGACACAAATGAAAATCCAAAAAATCCCAGAACGCATTATTAAAACATGAAGATAGGGCGACTGGACTTAAACCAGTACCAGGTACCTTTCGAATCAATGCTGTGAGAGGGGTTTCCGATAATATTGTTGAAACGCGAGAATTATCGTGCTTTTGTGACGCATGCAGAACAGATACGTCATCCTCACCCTGTGGTTGGCAAAGTAACAACCGTATAACCGTTAGGAAGACCCAGCAGGCAGCTAAGGTGGTCACCGAGCAACCATCTTTAAAACTAAAACGGACCACACGACGAGCACACCCGACACCCAGTACGTCAAGTAAAGCATCGACGCCCTCCGACGTTTCCACTCTTTCAACCACATTGAAGCGTCGGCCTTTAGTAACCCCATCTACAAGTTCAAAGTCTTCAGACACAATTGTTTCCGCGAAGAAAAGGAAAGGCCCGATAAAAAAAAACAGACACTGTAAATATTTGCAAGGCATGCGGTGTCAACTATTATTCGTATTTACAATCGCAGTTCGAATCGATCAAGTGCTCAAAATGCCCCGACTGGTTTCATGATTCCGGGAAATGTTCTCGTTACTCATTGGAGAAATATTTACATGCTTTAATTGCAATAAAAGACGACCTTAAATGTGTAAATTATGTAAACGTTATTGTTTAAAAACCTGAGCGACCATCAGCGACACTGTTAAATAACACTTAATATCACAAGGAGAAGTGATTGACCTATTCGTAACAATGTTGTATTTTGATGTAAGAAGACATGTGTGTCTAATTTGTACATTCATTTTGTCGATCGAGGAATTGACTTATTTAGCTTAGAAAACAAAATCTTGAAATTAATTATCTTTAGGGAAACTCAAAACAATGTATTTCAATGATTATCTTAATAAAATTCTCTTGTTAAGATAAACAACAACGATTGCAATTTATTTTTGTTCATGTGATTAAATAATTCAAACTTAATACATTAGTTTATCTTTAAACTCAAAATTAATTTTGAAACATGAATCAATATAAGCCTATGTATGCACCATCATCGACACCAACAATTTAAGAGTATATTTACGTTTTGATGCACAATCAAGTAATTGTTTAAAGGGTAATAAAAATATTTTGAGGAACGCTTCTTAAACCCCATGGCTAATGGTATATGCATTTATATCTCAATCTAAAATTTCATTTTTTCAACTTTTACATTGATCAAATGTGAAAGAGATTCGTGGCTTGACTGTAAAGTGAAAATGGAACTGATAGTAGTCATTAAAAACTGGTTACCAGAGAAATTGACAGGACTTTGTACAAAACAGAATATTTTAATAGGACCAGTGTGTATAAATGACAGAACAATTATCCTGACAAATATATGGAGTGTATTTAAAAGATATGTGTATCTATGCAAATATTCAATGTTAAAACCTACCTTTAAAGGATTTAAAGCAAATGTAATATCTTATTATAATATTGATAAGCAATCAAAGGCAGGGAAAAAAGGTGGGAAATTATGGGTACTAGATTAGATTAGAGTGGTTGAATGCCTTAAAAAATAGAATATGATGGAAAATTGTGTGACTCCAATGATATTATATATATTGTATATGTAAATGTAATTGCTTTCAAATGTTTTTCAATGAATAAAAAAGGAATAAAAAAACAAAAAAACACCCAGGTATTTTTATTTTTCAAGCTTCAGAGGGCTGGGAATCATTGATTACGAACGCTTTTGAATAATATAAATGCTGTTTTAAATAGGTTTCATGTATGCATATCATTTCTCAAATTGTGTAAATGGTACCCATTACTTAATTCCTAATTTTTTCTCTTTGAGGAATTTCCCATAGTAATCCAATTTTATTTGTTCCAAGCAAATTTCGAAATAACAGGAATGATCCCCAAAGGCTACTCTATAGAAAGGAGGAGGGAAAGTATCGCAACAGATTTTGGCCAGTCATATGTTGGATTTGGCCATTTTTTCAGGATTAAAACAGGTGCATATATTAGGCAAATGCATTATTTCTAGGAAAAGCACTCATAGAGATGATAAAATAATTTTGACTTTGAGACACCCACATGTTTTTTCTGAAATGTTCTAATTTTCAACCCCTTCCACCCCTGCTTTTCCAATTTTTGTTGCATCAATATGTTGCGTTTTGACACACAATTAAACCCTTTAAAGGAATAAGTAATTCCTCCAGGGGTTTTAAAGATATCCATTATGGGTGACCAAAATTAGCTGAATGCAATGGATGGCATGAGTTTTCGCTATGGGAAAATAACATGGGGAATATTGTTTTCCACTTTATCGAAGAGGAATCACTTATTCCTTTAAAGGGGTTAACTGTGTTTTAAAACGCAACATATTGATGCAAAGAATTGAAAAAGCGGGGGTGGAAGGGGTTGAAAATCAGGACAACATTTTAGAAATAACATGTGGGTGGGTTGTTTGCATCTCACCAAAATCGAAATTATTTTATCATCTCTATGAGTTATTTTCTTGGAGATAATGCGTTGGCCTAACATATGCACCTGTTTATATCCTCAGAAAATAGCCAAAAATCAACATATGACTGTCCAAAATATGTTGCGATACTTTCCCTCCTCCTTTCAAGGAAGTTGAATAATCAATCTCTTAGAAAACACTTGCCAAAAAATGCAAAAAGCGATTAATTTTTTGGGACACCCGGCGTATTCTCGGGCCTCTTAATTATCTCATATTCAATATTTTTAACATCAGTCTTATCAGTAGTAGGAAAAATAGGAATGCTGGATCAGGTTGATCAGGTTGATCATCCCTACCATAGAAACGGGAATCCCCTGCATGGACCTGATGATGAAATATGGGATTCCCCAACGTTTCTCGAACGTAACACGGGATTTCCTAACGTTCAGACGATTTCCGATCGTTTTCGTGACGTTACGAGACTCTTTCAATTTTTAGTTGTCAACGATCATGGCAAATCAATTTACCTGGAATACGCTTTTATAGACTGATTAGATTAGTTGAAATTCTACAAGCAATAATCTGATATTCGGTGTATCTAATGAATTCTTGTGTTCTTCATGCCTTGTGTTCTTCATGAACTTGAATAAATATGAGTCAAAGTTCCAATTTAGCATATCATGAGGTTCACATTCTGATAAAATAATAAATCCAAATGACAAATGAAAAATTATGAAATATAAAATTAATAGAGGTTTGGCATAATGAATGATATGGAAATATATATTTTAAAGTTGCTACTGCATATTGTTGCTTTGTTTTGTTGGCATAGTAAGAAATCCATAAGTCACAAACCCATATCCTACCAACGTTTCTCGAACGTATTCTCCGACGCCAGGTGAAATACAAGATTTCCTTCACCCCCACAATTCCAACGCCTCCGACCCCTGGTCATATAGGACCTACTGGATGATAATGTTCAACGTTTCTCGAACGTCTTCTCCAACGCTGGTTGAAATACGAGATTTCCTACACCCCCACACTTCCGTAGCCCCGACAATCTATGGACTTTACTTTATACATTCCAAAATTAGGCAATGGAAAGTCGTAAAGCTAGGCATGAGAAATTCTCTCACTGTCATTTTTAAAGATATAATAGGATATTTTTGCTTTGATTTTGAATAGGCAATTCTTGTTTTTCACACATTGCCCTTGATATCTTCAATCTATTATTATAGATAGTTTGCACAATTTAATAAAATCCATAATTCCAACATGTTCAAACTGTATTAATCCGGTTTCGGAACTTGCGTTAACTGTTTGATAATCAGAACGTATTTCCCTCTTGAAATCTTTAGCCTGTTTAGTAGAATAATCTTAGTAGTAGTACAGCTCATACTGGTGGTAGTATATTCAGCATTCGTATTGTGTTACATTAAAGTCTGACCTTAAGTGTTTTGTTGTTATAACCCTGAACAGCTGCTAGCACTGTTTATTCTGTAGAGGCTATTTACAGTTAACCTACTTTCCTACATAGAACAACAGTCATATAAATACGTACAGTTAGTTGTTCACCATCATGGCAAAGATCTGAAGATAGCTGAACATATTTCCGGAGATTTTGAATAAATAACTATTATTCAAAACATTCGGTAGTGAACTTACAAGAATTCTAGAGAGTATGCAGGTGATGTATATGGAAAATGTAAGTATTTAACGCATATACGATTTTTGCATGTTTGAGAGAATTATTTGTTTCACCATTAAAATTAACAACAAACGTAAACTAGATTTAACTAGCTTAAAGGGGACTCCCCTAATTATATATTCACGTTTATCTTCATCCAATCAGAATGTATTTTTTATATTTATTTATTGCATTATCCAATGAAATCGTCGTATTAAAGGTAGGTCTTGACGTGTCAGATGAACCACAATAAATGTAAACGTTCCATGACCGTTCTTCATTCTGACGACGGAATCAGCAGGAGTACATCCAACACTCGAGAAAAATATCAGAGGAGAAATACAGGCTGGGAAATAGGAATATAATTCCCATTGAGAATATAGGATATATTAGGATATTTAACACACAGTTTGAGGGGTAAATACAACCTATGACATTAAATACAATCAGACTACTCAGATTAATAAATTACACAGATCAAGCAAAAAGAAGTAAGTGGAATTTAATATTTTGACCTTATAGTCGATACCAATACGTTAACTTTTCTTTTGATGAGTTGTATCAGAAAAGCTTTTGCTATACAAACTCAAATAGATTAAAATAATTAATTAACTCCATCCATACTCTTTTAATCTGTTATTTGGTAAAATATAAAATATAGGAAGAATACGATTATTGTAATATAATTTTAAAATGAATAGATAAATATAAAAAATGCCAAATGCTTATAAGCTTCATACCTAAGTATATATATTATTTTTGTATTTACAGAAGCAAAATGTCTGCTAAACCCACGTCATACAAATGCCAAGACTGTGATAACGATTATCGTCAATTAACAAATCTAGCTAGACACAGGAGGATGGCACATGCTGGTAAAATACCATCATTTAAGTGTGATGTCTGTCATAAATCATTCTCAATGAAACAATCTCTTACCAGACACATGGGAAAACACGAGAACTATGACTTAAAATGTGATGTGTGTAACAAGACATTCTATAGAAAAGACAATTTGAATGAGCACAAGGAGATTCATCAACAGATTGGAACTGGTCCACAACCTTCATCATCTAGTGCAAAACCCCCAGTGCCCACAATAGTATCCCATCATGCAGTAGAAGAAAATGAAAATAGCAAAGAGCCAGGTGTTAGTGAACCCATAGAAATAGATAATGAATCAGATGAGGGAAAGGACTGTGACCTCGAACACGAAGCTTTGAATGGTACATTACAAGTTCAAAACATCAAAGCAAGTGGTCTCTCCAGATTCGACCCATTACGTTTACTTAAAGAAAAAGAAGAAAAGGTGAAATCAATATTAAGAAGACAAATGAAAAAGAAGGGAGGCATAAAATGGTATGCTTCCATTATGGTTCAGTTTAAAAAACAGAAGAAAGAAGAGACGGAACTAGCATGGCCTCATTTCAGAGGTCATTGTCAGACAGCCTTAAAATCTGTAGACCTTGAAGAATCATGGAAAGAGACAGTCAAAAAAATATATGATTCCTTTATATCTTATCAAAGAGAAGGGAGTGCTTGGATATTGGACTTTGTTGTTCACATTCGTCTTCATATTGTGCAATGGAAACCATTGCGTGGAAGTTCTTATATCCCAACTCCAATGAAACTAAGGACAAAGCATGCTATCATAAACGTACAGAATAAAGACAAGAAGTGTTTTCTATGGGCGATATTATCTGCACTGCATCCACAGAAACAAAATGTAAACAGAGTTAAACAATACAAAGAGTTTCAAACTGAACTAAATATGAATGGAATAGAATATCCAGTTAAAATAGAAGATATTTTAACCTTTGAGAAAAACAACAATATCTCGATAAATCTGTTTGGCTATGATAAACACTGCTTTCCAATTCATATAACAAGCAAACATGCTGAAAAACATGTGGATTTATTGTTACTTTCTAACAAGAAACGATCGCACTACTGTTGGATTAAAGATCGAAGTCGACTATTCTATGATACAGTCTCAGGTCATACAAAACGACATTTCTGTCCATACTGCTTACATGGGTTTACTAAGGAACTTCTGCTCAAATCCCACGTCGATTTTTGTAAGATTCATGGCCCTCAGAAAATAGAAATGCCCTCTGGGGAAGACAAATGGCTATATTTCAAAGACATTGCAAAACAACTGAAAGCACCCTGGATAATATATGCCGACTTCGAGGCTGCTACTGAGAAGATACAAGGTTGTCAACCAAATCCAAATATGTCACACACTCAAAAGATAACCAAACATAAGCCATCTGGATTTTGCTACAAAGTAGTAGGCCCTACTAAAGACCTTGTCAAACCAGCAGTTGTCTATAGCGGTGATGATGTCACAGACACGTTCATCAATCATATGGTAAAAGTACAAGATGATATTGACCTTTGGTACAAGAATACAAAACCCCTGAAAATGCAACCTGGAGATTTGGCAGATTTCTACAATGCTATAGACTGCCATATATGTAAGAAGCCTATGGGCGATGACAGAGTGCGTGATCATGATCATGTAACAGGTAAATACAATGAACAGATATACATAAAACTAGTATTAAAATACATAGATTAAAAGATATATATATATATTTTAAAAATGATTTGAAAATTCGGTTATCTATTTAGTTGTATTTTGAGATTGTTCTGAGATGATTATACTAATGTATTAACACTTTCTACTTATAGGTCGATTCAGAGGTGCTGCTCATAATACCTGCAATGTAAACTTCCGGTTTAGAGGCAAAATTCCTGTAGTGTTTCACAACTTAAAGGTAAGCTCATTCATTCTCATTTAACTATCGTTATTAATCTTTATAAAAACAAATCTCTCCTCAATAAGATTTTATATATTTAATACATGAATTGTGAAATGTGAATTATAACAATAAATGAAACTAAATTATCTCAGTTAATAATGAATGAATTATTATTTTACAGAACTATGATGCACATCTAATAATGCAAAGTATTGGAAACTACCAGCATGGGAAGTTAAACGTAATTCCCACCAATATGGAGAAGTACATATCATTCTCAATGGGGACTATGGATTTCATTGACTCCTTCCAATTCCTTGGGACTTCACTAGAAAAGCTAACAAGTAATCTTGCACAAGAAGGCATTGAAAAATTCCATCATTTACCGACTGAATTCAAAAACAAAGATGAAGTTGAACTTTTACTAAGAAAAGGAATTTTCCCCTACTCCTGGTTTGATACAACTGACAAATTCAAACTTGATAAACTTCCGTCACAACAAGACTTTTACAATGACCTAACTGGTGAGATGCTCTCAGATACAGATTACCAACATGCTCAGAATGTATGGCAGCGCTTCAATATGACAACCTTTGAGGAATACCACAATCTTTATCTTAAAACTGATGTACTTCTTCTCGCAGATGTGTTTGAAAACTTTAGAACCCTCTCAATGGATCTCTATGATCTCGACCCTGCTCATTTCTATACCGCCCCTGGCTTGGCCTGGAATGCTGCCTTAAAGCACACTGGAGTAAAGTTAGAATTATTGACTGACCCAGATATGCATTTGTTCATAGAGGCAGGGCTTCGAGGAGGTATATCCATGATTTCCCATCGCTATGCCAAAGCCAACAATCCATATATCCCTGAATATTCCCCAAATGAACCCAAATCCTACATCTCATATGTAGATGCAAACAACCTCTATGGGTGGGCTATGTGCAAACCTTTGCCAACACATGGGTTTAGATGGCTTGATAAAGATGAAATGGACAATCTAGATATAAACAACATTACAGAGGATGCAGAGGATGGATACTTCCTTGAAGTAGATTTGGAATATCCCAAAAACCTTCATGATATCCATTCAGACTATCCACTGGCCCCTGAATCATGTTGTTTGGACAATGACTTGATATCTCCATTCTGTAAACAGATGGCTGAAGACCTAGAGTTGAATAGTAATACCATGAAGAAGTTGATACCAAATTTGAATAACAAAGAAAAATATGTTGTACACTATCGAAATCTTCAACAGTATATGAGGTATGGCTTAAAACTACAAAGAATACACCGTGTGATAACCTTCAAGCAGTCAAGATGGTTGAAATCATACATTGATCTCAATACTGCGAGAAGAAAGATGGCAAAGAATGCGTTTGAAAAGGATCTGTTCAAGTTAATGAACAACAGGTAAGATATAATCCACAATTATGACACATCACTTATTTTAAATAATGAACATGATATTCCTATTTCATATTTGAATCTATTCACTAAAAATGATTTCTGTTTTTCAGTGTATTTGGGAAGACAATGGAGAACTTACGTAAGCGTAGAAACATTGAACTGGTTCATAAAGATAAACGACTTCGAAAATTAGTCTGCAAACCAAGCTTTTATGCTTTTAACATATTTAATGAAGATCTGGCCGCTGTTGAACTGAGAAAAACCAAGCTCTACCTTAATCGTCCAATATACTGTGGGTTCACCATTCTTGATGTCAGCAAAACATTGATGTACAATTACCACTACGAACATGTGGTTCCTACATATGGCCACAATGCAACCCTTCTTTTTACTGATACAGACAGGTAAATAAAATATATACATTTGCCAGTATTCTAATATATTCTTTAAACTTTTTTAAATTGATTTGAACTGTATGTTTAACTATTTTTTGTTATGACTATTTTCATCACTACTATACATTTTGTTTTTGTCTTTCAGCTTGTGCTATCACATCTACACAAACGATATATATACAGATATGTGTCAACAGAAGGAGCTGTATGATACATCAGACTTTCCAAAGGATCATCCATTATTCTCTTTGGTCAACAAAAAGGTCATAGGGAAGTTTAAAGATGAAACTGCGGGGGTGCCTCCATCTGAGTTCGTTGGTTTGAAGCCAAAGATGTACAGCTTGTTAGTAAATGGAGAAGCCAAGAAAACTGCTAAGGGGGTGAACAGAGCAGTTGTCAAGAACAACATCACGCATGACGATTACAGAGAGGCCGTACTGAATCATAAGCTGTCCATGGGTTCAATGAAACAATTCAGATCCTTCAAGCATGAGATATATATGTTAAATATCAATAAGATAACACTTAACCCATATGATGACAAGAGGTATGTGTTAGATGATGGAATAACAACTCTTGCCCATGGACATTATAAAATCAAGAGGTAAGCATCTCCACACATTTCCTCCTTATACCACCCATCACCTTCCACTTCATCTCACTTTCGTTTTCTTCTTAATCCATCTCACCTCCTCCCCCTCTCACCTCCCACTCCCTCCCCTCCCTCTCACCTCCCCTCCCTCTCACCTCCCACTCCCTCCCCCTCACCTCCCACTCCCTCCCCTCCCTATCACCTCCCACTCCCTCCCCTTCCCCTCACCTCCCACTCCCTCCTACCTCCCACTCCCTCCCACTCCCTCTCACCTCCTCTCCCTCTCACTCTCTCACTCTCTCAACTCTCACTCCTCTCACTTTCAACTCTTTATCAGTTCCAACCTACCCCCCCCCCACTACCTCCACCTCAACTTCTCTTACACCCCCCCCCCCTCCGCCAAACATCACCCCCACTCATTTATATTTATTGACCAATCAGAAAGCTAAATTAAAATATGCGTAATAAACATATATTAGCCTGTTTTGTAAAACAACTTCATTTCATTAAGTGCATTTAAAGAAGGAACATGTCTCATACTTGTGCTGAATGTGAAATGAATTTTACAAGGCGAGATAATTTGTTAAGACATAATAAAAAGTATCATTGTACTGCTGGTAATGATAAATTAGAAAATGATTCTAGAATGGTCTTGGATCACCCATTTACTATGATTGCAGGTATATATGTTTTCAAAATTCTCATATGTAAAGAAATACTAGATAGCTACAAATTATTCATAATTATATAAACATGTATATTTTTGAGTTATTAATAAACATTTACTTTTTTTCAGCGGGCCCAACTTCATCAGGCAAGACATGGCTTGTTAGACATCTTCTCAGGAATGCCCACCAAATGGTAACTCCACCTCCAAAACGAATTATCTGGTGTTATGGTCAGTGGCAGTCAGCGTATGAAGAAATGAAAAGTATTCCAAATATAACTTTTGTTGAAGGTATACCTGATGAAATAGATGATCCTAGATACTTAGACATAGGTATTCCCAACCTCATTGTGATCGATGATCTTATGTCTCAGGCAAGTAAAGATCCACGTATAGCAGATCTCTTTACGAAAGGGAGTCACCATAGGAACTTGTCAGTGATATGCTTGGTTCAGAACATGTTCCACCAGGGGAAAGAAAATAGAACCATGAGCCTCAATGCCCATTACATGGTTCTATTTAACAATCCAAGAGATCAACAGCAGGTGGCGTTTCTATCTAGACAAATGTACCCTGGAAATACTGCAAAGCTAACACGTGCCTACAAAAGTGCCACTAGTCGTCCATATGGTTATCTTCTAATAGACCTCAAACAGGAAACACCAGCCCATCAGCGTTTGAAACCAAATGTATTCAGTATGACAGAATCACCTCTTAGTGTTGAAGAACAGTCTCTAAGAAAGGAAGATACTACAAATCATGATATAACAAGTATAAAAGCCAGTGTAACACCCAAACTCCCCCATTTGATGTTAAGCACACAAGACGATGACATGGTCTCCTGTGATGATTTTGGTTTGCTATTTGACAGTATTCATGATTTGCAACGACATATAAAAAATTGGTGTCCAGATCAAGGGTCAATACCCAAGAAGATGAAAATGGAATCTTCTCTACCTCCATTGTACGAGAAGACTACTTTTGAAGAAGATGATGATTTGAAAGCAAATGAAACATTTTCATATTTTAAGAAGTGGAGTCAAAATTCAAATGAAGAGGAATATCAAGATAAAATAAAAGAGTATATGGAGAGAGGCATGGAAGAGTCGGAGGCTAAAGAAAAAGCACAGAAGAAACTTTTATCAAAGGACAAGGAAAAATTCATGAACAACTACAAAATGCTGATTAAACTATCATTCGGTGTGAGAGACAATGCATTACATAAAAATATAATTGATGCTGTAAGTGATATGATAAAGAGGGGAGTCTCTAAAGAACTAGCAATCAGAAAAACACTTTTGAAAAACAAACACAAGTTTGATGAACTCTTTACAGACGATACAGATCAAGGGAGTAGTTCTGAAGAAGAGAGTGAATCTGAAAACGACACTATAGAATCTGAAAACGAGGCTGTTGAATCAGACAGTGAATTATAAATATGACTGATTTCAAGTGGAATTTTCATTCTTGAGTTGGATACAGACAGTATAACATGACATATCAAGACTATTTGAAGAAACTATACTTTGACAGTCAACATTCTGGAGCATTTTCCGGGCCTGAGAAACTCTATAGAACTGTGCTAAATGAGGGGAAATATCAGCTGTCTCGTTATAAAATAAAGAAATGGTTGGACAATCAAGAAGCTTACAGTCTTCAAAGACCATACAAGAAGCGATTTACCCGTAATAAAGTATATGTCTCTCATATTGACGAACAATGGGATGCAGATCTCATGGATGTCTCTAATATGTCATCGCAGAATGATGGGATAAAGTATATCCTTGTTGTGATTGACATTATGTCTCGCTACGCTTGGGTTAGACCACTACAAGCCAAAACTGGAAAGGCTGTGGCAGAGGCTTTTGATGATATATTTAAAGAAGATCGAAAACCAGATGTCACTAGGACGGATAAAGGTCAAGAATTCCGTGCTAAGATTGTACAAACATTGCTGGGTAGATGGGGAGTCCGCCATTTTGTTACGGGTAATACACCCAAGGCCAACTATGCAGAAAGACTTATTAAGACATTAAAGACTAAAATAATGAGATATATCACATATAAGCAGAGCTATAGATTTGTAGACAATTTACAAAACTTTGTTAAGAGTTATAACGCAACTTGGCATAGGGGAATAAAAATGGCTCCTAAAAATGCATCTAAAGACGATGAATTGGCTATTTGGTGGCGGATGTATTATCCAAAATCAACTATTATTAAAACCAAATCCAAACATAGATATAAATTTCCTATTGGAGCTCTGGTAAGAATTACCCAGTCAAAACAGGTTTTTAGTAGAGAATATGACCAACATTGGACAGGAGAAGTTTTTAAAATAGCAAAACGTTTTATCAGGCAAGGCCTACCAATATACCATTTAAAAGATTTTCGAAATGAAGACATTAAGGGTACTTTTTACCAATCGGAGCTTCAAAGGATACAAGCAAATGAAGATGATATTTGGAAAGTAGAAAAAATCTTGAAAACACGAATTAGGCGAGGTCAACAGGAACATTTAGTGCGTTGGCAATATTGGCCTAAGAGGTTTGATTCGTGGGTTAAAGATTCAGATATAAAACTATTGTAAATATTGAATACTGAACATATTGTATTGTATTGTATTGTATTGTTTGTATGCTATTGCTGTTTTTCATTCAAGTTGTAATATAAAAAATAAAAATAAATTATTATCCAAATAAATCATTATTATGTTTACTACAAACGTGAGGATTGGAGCGCCTACGATGAAATTTTCCCAAAAGACATCTTATCTATTTAAAGCTGAATAAAATTTTAAAAATATAATATCAGAATAAAGTCTATTAACCTTGGTGAATCTTACTTGATCTCATTGTTCTGTTAAATTCTCAAAACGTTCATGAAAAACAAGTTCAAACTGATTGAAACCAACCTCAGGACGTCATTGAAACGTTTATTTGAATATGAATGGGATTCCCATTTCTTAATGGCTATGTAGTTCAGCGTAAATGTTACATGAGAGCAAATAAGGGGGTTCCCGGTTTTATGGTTAGGGAGACGTCACTCCGGAAGTCAACCGACCAATCAGAGTATCAGTCATCCACTGAAGTCAACTCTGAGTCTCGAAACGTCACGAAAACGACCGGAAATCGTCTGAACGTTAGGAAATCCCGTGTTACGTTCGAGAAACGTTGGGGAATCCCATATTTCATCATCAGGTCCATGCAGGGGATTCCCGTTTCTATGGTAGGGATGATCAACCTGATCAACCTGATCCAGCATTCCTATTTTTCCTACTACTCTTATCTATAATATGCAATATTTTACAATCTATTAGTGAGAGAAACTAAAAGAATACGATGGTTAAAAAAGCAAGGACAATTAAAAGGTCCATAAGCAGTATGGCAATTGATTTATGCAGTCATATCTTTCACCAAGAGTACTTTTTGGCCATAAATACAATGGTTTTTATTAAAACAATATGTTTTCTTTCAAGTGAAGTCCCCAGTAAAATATAAATCCAACTCTCCGAAAAATCATGGATTAGGACCCCACATTGGGACTTTTTAAAAATATTAGGCTTATTTTCTAAAAAGAGGATCTTGTTTTTCTCAATTTAAACGTATCGAAAGTTCCTTCTACAATATAATTTCTGAAAAGAGGATGCGTATTGAAATGCGTTAAAGTTAAAAACCACTTTATATCCCATGTTATTTTCCCATAGAGAAAACTCGTGCTATCCATTGTTTTCAGCATCATTTTGGTCATCGAAAATTGATATCTTCAAAACTAGACTTTCAATACCATTATATTTTTGACTAGAAGATGTTTTAGACCCCTTGTTGAATAATATTTTCTTGCAATAAAAATCAGAAAGGGTGATATTCCTTTGAGTAATTAGGTTCAATATTTTGAAAGAAATGTTGACATGGGGTCCCTATTCATAATTTTTTGAATTGTTCGATTGATATTTTTATCATCATGGGTACTTCACTTGAAAGAAAACATATTGTTTTAATACAAACCACTGTATTTATGCCCAGAAAGTACTCATGATGAACGATATGACTGTCTAAAATCACTTGTCATACTGCACGTGTGGTCTTTTTAATGAAACTAACTCGACGAACAAAGTGTTATCAAGGTGTTACTGATACAATCCGTATTGAGAGAATATATATTACCCTTATAAGGCTGGGTAAATAAGTTGACTTTCATTTCCTCAATGACCATCGTGATTCACAAGGTTTCAATGACTCTTGCCTCTAAATCCAGTGGAAAGCGACGATGCTCAATGACAAGATATCAGAAAACTGCCTTTAGCTTTCTCATGTAAAACAACGTGAGATATGTAGATAACCAATAGAGTTTAAAAGTCCAAAAAATATTCAAAGTTGACTTTGAGGCTATGCAACTTTAAGTTCATAAATATAACTACAATTTCATTTTATTCTGAATAATACATCCCCCCACACGTCTAGCAACCCTACTTCCCCTTTGAACTTCGCGTTACAGTTTGTTTATTCATAACATGTTATACGAAATACTTTTTAGGCTAAAATATAAATTGTTTGGCTTTCCAATTATGTCAAATTTTTCATGATACAAATAGGTCGGAAATCGATGATAAATGATGGACGTTTGAAAACCGTTTGCATACAGAAACTGCTCAGACTACTATCCTGTGGTGCATTTTACCTTGTAAGTACCGTATCTGCACACAGACTACTCTCCCGTCGTACATCTTACCATTATGAGTGCCGTATCAGCGCACAGAATACGCTCCCGTCGTACATCTTACCATTATGAGTGCCGTATCAACGGACAGACTACTCTCCCGTCGTACATCTTACCATTATGAGTGCCGTATCAACGGACAGACTACTCTCCCGTCGTACATCTTACCATAATGATTATGAGTGCCGTATCAGCGCACAGACTACTCTCCTGTCGTACATCTTACTTTGTAAGTACCGTATCAGCGCACAGAATACGCTCCCATCGTACATCTTACCATTATGAGTGCCGTATCAACGGACAGACTTCTCTCCTGTTGTGCATCTTATTTTGTAAGTATCATCGCTCAGGCTACTGTCCCGTCGTACATCTTTCCATTATGAGTACCGTATACGCGCACAGACTACTCTCTCGCTGTGCATCTTACCTTGTACCCTATCAGCGTAGACTACTTCCCTGTTGTGCATCTTACCTTGTATGTATCATATCAGCGCACAGACTACTTTCCTGTAGTGCATCGTGCCTTGCAAGTAATGTATCAGCGCACAGACTACGCTCCTTCTCCGAAATACAAGTATATCGTACTTCGGTAGTACTGTATCAGCACACAGACTACTTCCCTGTAGTGCACCTTACCTTAAAAGTACCGTATCGGCGCACAGACTACTTCCCAGTAGCACATCTTATCTTGTAAGTACCATTTTAGCGAACGTTTTAATTTCCATAGTATATCTTACCTTGTAAGTACCGTATCAGCACACAGACTACTTCCCCAAAAATGAAATTCCTTAGCAAGTATGGAATAAGGGTGAACGGCATACAAAACACCGCCAAAAGCAAGTCGCTCAGCGATAAGTTCAAAAGAAATACATTTGTGACTGTTCTCATCCGCTTATTCTTTATGAGAGTGATAATCACCAAAATGTTGCCAACGATTGCTAACATGAATATGAGAGCATAAAGCGTGATTTGAGTCTCAGTACTCAAGTTCATTGGTACCCGACGTCCTCTGGTTTCGTTCCCATAGCGACTAGTATTGTTGCTATGATAACCAGTGTCGTTGCTATTGTTACCATGCATTTGTACGTTGGTTTCATTTGTCCATAATTGATCACCGGTTGGCATAACAATTGAGATATAAGGCAGTTTTGGAGTATGTAATGTGAATACATTCCCTTCATTAGATATATTTCTTTCATCCATGACGACGTCTAAACCTAACAATCCATCTTTACGTGCCTCGAGATAGTCAGTCTGTAAATGTTGTTATGGATCACCGATCAGTTTCTCATGATCTTGTCACTTGTTCGTGTTAAACTGCCGTGGCGCAAGTTAGCACCGCTCATAATTAAGCCATATAATATACCTTTACATCTTGTGCCAACACCTTTTAATTGACAATGCTCGTTAGATGCGCTTATTAATTTCCCCTTATCACCCCAGACGTGAGATCGAGAAATAACAAGATTCCAGGAAAGTTTGTTGACTCACATATCGCATCCACGGGTAATTAATAGTCCAGTCGACATCCTGAAAAAATAATTAACATACGGTTAGGTAACTCCACGAAAATTAGGTCTCAAAATTAGTACAAAAGGTCTCCTTTAAGGAAGGTGGAAAGTGTGTTGATTCCAATTTCGCATCCGCGGGTAATTAATAGTCCAGTCAATATCCTGAAAAAATAATTAACATACGGTAAGGTAACTCCACAAAAATTAGGTCTTAAAATGAGTACAAAAGGTCTCCTTCTAGGAAGGTGAAGAGCTCTTTGAAATAATTTATATGCATTTTCTGAATTTAAGAATAACAATGATAACATGTAATATGCATAGAGTGTATACCATCATGATAAATCATGGCCTTCTATTAGCTTCACACTAGAATGCATATTTCTGGTTGAAGGCAGAAAGATGTAATAAGTATTATGGTAAGTAAAGATAAATGTTGCAATTATGTTCAACTTTACAAGTAACGGTGATAAGGTAAATTTATCATGCACAGTGTATTAACATGCACAGTGTCACCACCTGCCATTTCTTACAGACGCCGAACTCCGAACATTATTCTGCCGAACGCTGAACAGCATCACAAAAGGTTTGAGACTAACGTTATGTCACTACTTGTGATGGTGACATAAGAACTTCACAATGTTATTGAAATATAATACGATTGCCAAACCAATTCACAACCTGCATGACAGCCTGTATCTTTTTTATTCCTTTTTTATTCATTGAAAAAACATTTGAAAGCAGTTACATTAACATATACAATATACGTAATATCAAAGGAGTCACAGACACCCTGTATCAATGATTAAAAAAATATCTCATGAAAAACCAATTGAAGCCTCTTGACTAGTTCGGTGAATTTCAAGTTCGGTGAATTTGAAATTAGATTAGAGCCATGTACCCTCTTAATCCGGCTGCAGTAGGTGTTTTATATAACTGAGAAGTAGACTGGTTGGAACAGTATGACCTTGTCACAGTAACGTATAAACCATAATCTTTAACACCAGCCGCAATCGCTAATGAATGATAGGCTTGTCAAATTGTCACAGTATGGCGCTGGTACATGGATTTGTAATTAAAGTAACTGTTATTCTGATCCTGTAAGCGAATTCCTAGAATTGGTAAATGAATAAACACAAGGAGCACACGCGTCTCGAACTCGCAACCTCGTGGTTATGGCGCCCTATCGCCAAGCTTGAACGTGCCGGCGCTCAAGCACCGAAGGTGCCGAAGCATGTATTTTATAAAGAAATATAAAAATTTCATTTAAAGTATTCGAACTTGATCCAATTTTTAAAAAAGTGAGAGTTTTGCAAGAATGGAATTTTCACTTTTCCTTATATGTTTTCTGTCATATGAGTTGATACACTATTGCAAATAGGCAAAGGAAAAATAAAAGGAAATGTACCAAAAGCTGTTACAAAACTCAGCAAGCAAGAAGAAATCTACAAGTACATCAGTTCAGTCATTAAGAAAACAAACCCCAACTATCCCAAACCATGATCTCATGTGAAAAAAGTATAATACCCCACGTACATCCCCCACCATTCAAGTACCACAATCCGGTACCACGCGCCGTCACCAAGGGGCATTCCATTCATTGCACGTGAAAGAATATATTTAAATTGATAACCAATACTCATAACAAAATTGTTGTAGATACTACCTGTATATCCAGTATTCATACCAGATAGAACATGCAGTCTCAAATGATGTGGGACAGACAAAACCTTTCTCGAAGTTTAAAGGCGTATTAAAGGGTCAACATCCATCCTTATAGACGATGCCAAAATCCTTAGACATAATATTTCACGATCGCAATCAGGAAAAAAAACTATGACTGGTTTCGATCCCTATTTCTCAAGCATTAATGCCAAAGCCAAAAACCTTAAATTGTGCCAAGTGAAAAAATGTGAGTTGGAGAAGAAATAGTCAAATGAAAATTTTGACATAAGCACAGTATTTGGAAACCCGTTTGGGGGAAAATGGCTGATACAAAAGTTTGAGCTACCAAAAAAGTATAATGTACATTTCCCAATTCCAATAGATTTTCCTATTTTTCAAATTATTTTGAATTCTTAATCTCCTTCGTTTTCGGGGATAATTATGGTCTATTTAAACATAAATATGTTTAGATATCAACAAATCGGTAGAAGAGAAAATTTATTGAAAACAAACTTTGGGAAATTCTTGATGTTTCATGGTAAATTGAATGCTCCGGCACATTACCAAATTTAGAAGTTGACATCTCGTAATTGTAACATATTTTTAGTTCATAAATATATTAGATTTGCACTATTCATAGACTTTGATAGATCTTCTCTCCTGTAATTAGCAACGTTTGAAGTAGCTTAATTAATTATTTTGTTAAAACCAGAAGTAAATGTATTAAAATTCAATTTGGAACTGACAAAGTAATTTTTCCAAAGTTGATATTTTCAGAAAGCTTCATACCAATATGTTCAATTAATAACTGGGGTTTCAGTTAATAAGGATCTTCATTATAGACTCTGTGATTTTTGAGGGGAGACGTGCAGACAGTGCCGTCGATGGAATAGATATGTCTCAGATATTGAATTCACGAAGAACAACAAGGCGGTGGATCGATCAGAGATTATCTCAGAGAAAGAGATCGAACATTGACTTGTCAAATGACGTGGGAAACGTAAACCAAACAGACTAACAGAAATCACACATTGGCGTGACAATGATCATGCCTTGACCAGATGACTATAAAGAGAACAGATACTGAGGTTTTACCTGACCAAGAATTAACATTACGTAACCATGTCGTTGTCACATTTGCTCCGATTTTTACGTGGTAAATGTGATGCAAAAATATGGCATATTCACTTGCGGCGTATGAGATATTCACTTGCGGTATATGGCATACTCACTAACGAATGTGAATGCGTTACGGAAGTACCCAATTGTTGATTGCATCGAATGAACGAACGGGCAAAAGTTGATAAATTATTATGATGATTACTGAATCAACAGGTCAATGCATTAAATATATCAGCTAATACCATTGAATTGCATACACCAGTGGTACCTGCTGCTTGATGGTGTTTTACTTTATGTACGTGTTACACGCAAACACAGACCGCAAGGGAAACATTATTATGAATTAATAAGCCGACGTTCTTGGAGCTTATCAATGACCTTTTAACCAAATCGACAGCGGTTCGACAAAGACAGATAAAAACGATAAAAACGAGTATTAATGTATCGTTGTTTTGGCAATCACGATTTACACATTTCTGATACTTCTAAAAGTATCAACCAGCAATTACTTCTAGTTAACTTATTTATTCAATCCAGGATTCATCCATTAGTACTCGAAGGGCTAACAACATTGGTAATCCAGTGTAGTTTTACATTTAGAGGCAACTCTTTCGACCAATCAAATCGAGGTTTTCTGTATTACATTTGCATCTGCGGTATATGGCATATTCTGCAGATGAGTATGACATATTATTAGTCATTTTTTCGAAGAAAAGAAATAGTTTTTTTGAAGGCTCAAGGCTGGTACGATTTCAGTGATGGATTCAGAGTTAGTCTGCAAAAGCTTGTCATAACCGACTTCCGGTTTCACGAATTAACGAATATTTCTCGGAAAATAGGTTAAATATATGAAGTTGACTAAGATCGAAGATTTTAGGGAATCTCCTCCTCTATTATACTCGTATACCTACGCACCATACCATGTGGGAACACCCTTTTCTGTTTGAAGACATGGCGGAAGATATGAAAAGTAAGGACCTGAAAAACCATAGGATTCAAGCTAATTCTCGTGCAGTATAAATGTCAAGCAAGAACACTTGCCCTTGTATTGAAGTTACTCTGAATAGACTAATGAGAGTTCAAGTTCATTGCTATGACCTTTAAGAAATCTTCACTAATGAGGAATTCACATTTAGAATTCCATAGTTTTCCAAATGTCTGGATACGGTATATATATATATGTTGGTTGTTTTTAACTAGAAATAGAGTAGACACTCACCATTGTTTATTAGAGCAAAGATGAGAAAGTTTAATGTTATAACGCAACATGTGCATTTACTTTTCTTTCATTCAACATCTACCCAAGAAAAAAGAGGGTCCCTTCATATTGACATAGTTATTCCACAAAAAATAGTTTTTGGGTCACTCTGTTTTTTACTCATACATCAACACAATATAATGTACGAAAACCCTGTAATTAGGTCTAGGCTTCATATTGATTAAATACATTTTTATGGTGATTGGGGTTTGTAGTGTTCTATGCTAGTCATTATTCTCTTTCTATATAGAATATCATAATACCCTTCGCATTTCTTTTCTTAGAGCGGATTCATAAAATATACCATGATGAAGGAGTCTTATAATATCCAGTGCAGGAATAGCTTTAAAACAGTGTGTGTCGCAAAAGTGTTTTAGATTTTAAGGTTGACAATATCTTCTTCCTTTCGTATTTTGCAAAATATGGATAATATTATATTGCCCAAGTCGGTCTCTTTTACTTATCTTGATTTCTATTATGAATTCAAGATCAGATAAGTAAAAAACTACCGACTTGGGCAAGGCTAATAGCTACCATATCAGAAAAGAAATAATCTGGCAAGGAATATCCCTTTAAGCCTGCACTCAACAGCGAATAACATGACGTGACACGTCTGGTACCACATGGAAAGGTATTTGTGATGTAAGATTTCTTAATCAGCTTTAATGTCAATTTGCAATGGATGGCCTGATCTGGATTAAATATGACTTACAGAATAACAAAATGTATTTTAAGTATTAACTGCTTTTAAAAAAATGTTTTAAAAATAAAATCAACGATAAATACGAAGTATCAACCTGGGTTAATTATATCAGAAAAATTGAGAAACTAAAACGTACCTCTGTTTTCCAGAAATCGTATGTAACTCGGTCAGTTCTGAATACTTTGAGACTTGCTTTGCAATGGTATGATGAATTGAACGTTAAATGGTGCCCTAGAGGACGACGCAGTGCACTAAATATTCGCAAATTGTAATTTATAACGTGATTTAAAGGAAAGGTACATTAGTGAGTTTTTGTTCTTAGCCTTTCTTACATTTTCATTTTTTCAGGGTTCCCACCAGTTATTTACAATGATACACAATATGCCTCTAAGATCAAACATATTGATACCATACAAAACATTAAAAATGTTACGATTGATAAAGCGCCATGTATCTTTTTTATTTATTTAAAGAATACGTTGCTTGTTTTTGAGAATTACATAATATGTACACCCAAATGGGAGAAAAAGTTAAAGCTTCTGATTATTCATAATTTATATTTGCAAAGAATATTTTTTATTAATCATTTTTATTTCAAGTTTATATATTATTACATTAATATCACACGATGAAAATTCAACAAGCTTAAACAATACTTTAACATTTATGTTGAACTTCAGAGTAAACATACCATATACTAGTTTGAAATACAAATACAATTTTTTTACAATTATTCATAACTGTTCATATAGATGTAAACAAAAGGAAAAACAATCAAAGCTGATATTTGAATGCTTCACAAAAACAGTTTGTACAGTGGGGTTAATTCCGATGTGGTGTGAGAATACACATGTTAGTCAATCTTGATTGCTTTTAAGAATTTTAAATTATAGGCTGGCGAGTCAATGATGAGCAGATAATTGACTTTTTAAAATTAGGTACACCTTTAACCTGTTAAATATAATTTAATTAATATCAAAGTGAGATGCAATAATGTTAATACACGATTGTTTCATTTCCAAAATGTTTTCTAAGTTTGCCTTTAAAAGTTAAAATTATATTGCATCTTTGTAAATCGTTAGGCAGACAATTCCATTCTTCAAATGCAGCAAAATATGTAGTTTTTTTAACGAAATGCTGATATTTAGAGGAACGTTATACTCTCTGACGAGAGATTCTACTTTTAAATAGAAATGAGCAAAGTAAAAAATATCCAATTCAATGTCTTCCAAGACCTTATTTGTGCTTGAACCATGTAGAGCACCAGAACGTAAACAGGCTGCATTATAATGTAACCTATCAAGTTTGCTGGCAACTGTGTTTGGAGCACAATTATAAATTATATCAGCATAATCGATTTTACTTAGAATAAAAGAATTATATATAGTTTCCAAATGTTTCGAACGAATATGAGTTAATTGTTAAAATGGATTTAGGATTGTCTGTAATTCCTTGGTTAACTCATTAACATGTTCCTTAAAGTTAAGCGTTTGATCTAGAATAACCAAGGTGTTTGTGTCTAATAGTTTGAGGAATCTCCCAAATAAAGTATAGGTTCATTCTCAAGATTTGTTAAGGACGGTGTAAAAGTCAGGTCAACACTTTTTGATGCCTTAAATCTCATTTGCAAGGTATCAGTCAAGGTTTTAATTGTATTTAGATCAATTTGCAAATTTTGAGAGAGTAAAGGATTTTTCTTAGAGTAAGGAAGGAAGAAAGATTTATGTATCATCTGCATAAATGAAAGTCTTACAATTTAAATTAATAGGTAGATCGTTTATATACATCAAAAACATAAGCGGTCCTAAAACACTGCCTTGTGGCACACCAGCATTGATAAAATCAGGTTCTGACCATTTCGAGAAAGAATGATTTACTTTGACATTCACTTGTCTTTGTGATAGATATGATTATTATTGATGCCATATGACTTCATCAGAATATAGAGGATGACATTTATTCATTTTAATAGATCAGGTCATAATAACCTCTTAGATACATGATTTAATGAGCTTGATGGATTACTCTCAATTTGCTTAATCATAAATATTACTTATTTCAAATACCATAACAAATCATCATAATCTTGGCGTAATCGCCCAATGAGGGGAAATTCTACGGACGCTAAATGTTCAAAAAATTATTATGCATTTACAAATTACCCTCAAATGATAACTCAAGTTTGTGAAAGGACGTATGGTGTGGCAGCATATAAAGGGGAATGTCGAGCGCTGTGAACTTTAAAGAAGTAATTCTATCTGCATTAACACACCCGTTTACTTCACTAAACAAAATTATTTGTCAGGGAGATATTGAATTATAGACATTTCAATGTATGATATGTTTTAAACCGCTGTTTTCTTGTACATTATATGAGCCAGACCACAGGAAAATGGGTTCTTTCACAGAATTTTTCAAAAATTTGATTTTTTGTTTATCTTAAAATCACAAAGATACCCTTAAATGAGCCATGGCTTCTGTCTTAACAATTTTTCCTTCCTTGGTTTTCCTGTGTTGAGGCTGGTATAATGGTTGTATATTGTATCATTAACAATCCCAGGTTTTTCTCAGGATAAGACAAATATATATGGATGGTGAACTTTTTTAACTCATGAATTATCTAAAGAGTTACATGTTGCAGACTATTTTTGTGACGCATTTAACTTTAGAATATCAGATGAGAGGATGTATTTGAATTGGAGGAAGCCTTCCACAATTATTTTCGTTTCATCGCATCCTATTTTACTAAGTATTTTGAATTGAATACCACCATAGAACAATAAAGTATTTTAGCTACATCATATCATTATTCTGAAGTGTCACATACCCGTATGAAACATATATCAGATATTTGCAT
>CAIIXF020000456.1:0-11000 GCA_903813345.2 Owenia fusiformis | reverse complement strand
AATGTAAACCGGATATATATGGAAATTATATTTCATGCATTCTTGGACCCACCAATGTGAATACGCAAAAATGTATTCCCATAATTGGCTGGTGTACCGAATTAATATATTTATGCATACTATATCAATTTTTAGAGATGCAGACATATGCAAGAAATGATAACCCCGGATCTTAAACGAATTAATTATGTAAAACAGTTATTTAAATGATTTGCCTAAGCAAAATTTATACAGGAATACAACTTTCTTGCATTAAGCGATGCAAAATTAAGCAATAAAAAAATTCCATGGATTTGCAAAATACAACATTATCCCAATACATATCCATTGCATTCCCCGATCCAACAATATACGGGGAATCACATTTCGTCATCTAGCTATACAATAATATCTAAAACTTATAAGCTTATGGATTAAATAATGTAGGTATATGTCCATCTTAAATACCACGTATCTCAAAATAGGAAAGATATCCAAGAATTAACAGAGACCTTTATTGTTCAATACAGAATATATATGGAAAATGCGATAGAACTATTGTATGATTTGGTATAATACGAATCTTGCATTTTCTTGGATCATCAGGGTTCCCATTACAGAGTTATGCAAGATTAGATTTTCTCCGCCTCATGTAATAATTATCGAGCATATTCTTTTGTTTATTTGGATCACGGTTACATCCGCTATTATTCAAGATAGGATTTACTTGGATCGGCATCCCTTTTCCGTGGTGAACATTTACGCGGATCTCTACTTTTCCTGCATTTTACGATACCAGCCGTTAATGCTGGGTTCCCAGAGCAAATGCAGAATATTAACATGTTTGTTACCGGATGCAGCAATATATGTGTACTATAAATATGTTACTGGCTGATGCCAAAAAATGTGTAAAACATAGCTGTATCATATAATACTGACAAAACACGGTTTAATGAAACATTTGCATTGCCCAATTATGCAGATTTATTTGTTTTTGCATTAACGCGTATCATCCATTAATCCCAGGTTTCCATATAAATTGCATTTTCCCGCATAATAACTTCCTTGTTGCATTATATTGCATTGTTCGATGCAGAACTATATTAAAATATTAACATGTTATTGCCTGATGCAAAAATTAAGATGAAACATATATCCGCATCTTCTAATACTGATAAAACACGGCTTAATGAGACGTCTGCATTAACCAGTGATCCGGATCTGTTATATCTTTGCATTTTATTGCATCAGTCGCTAATACTGGATTTCCATTAACGTCGCATTTTCCCGGATAACAGCAGTTTTACGCAGTGAAATCTGGTTTATTCCGAACTAGGTTCGGGAATTTTCGTCATAAGAAGTAGATCTAAAATACTCCAATGGAGTATAAAATTGTCACCAGGATTCCGAAATGAGACGAATGTTAACTCGTGAAATCTCGGAAGATAAAGTAGGTCAGAAAATCCGGAATAATCCGAACAAGGTTCGGGAATTTTCGTCATAAGAAGTAGATCAAAAATACTCCAAATGGAGTATAAAATTGTTACCAGGATTCCGAAATACGACGAATCGAATCGGCAAACTTCGGTACAATAATGAAGTGCATAAAAACCGAAATGATCCGAACAACGTTCGGATAAAATCGTGAAACAGGTGTCAGGGGCTTCCCCTCATCTTTCCCGACATGGTTCTAAAAGCCTTATATGGATCTATCACGTGACATTCAAAATGACGTTCCTATATGGTTCTATGGGCCTTATATGGATCTTTGGAACACGTGACCTAATACCAAATCAAAATCAAAATTTTACCTTGACCATTGGATGGGATTTCATAGAAAATATCAAAGAAAACATATTCTCGTGATCCTTAAATCACTTAAATTCGATCATTTTATCTTCACCCCTTGATGGAATTTTATGAAAGAAGTTATGAAAACACATCATCATGTAAGGGTTTTCACCTAAATTAAAAATGAAAAATGTTTCATGAAAAATATCATCATGTTATGATTTGTATTTAAATAAGACCGTTTCATCTGAATACTTGCTGGATAATATTTCATAAAAATGCACTTTAAAAATATTTCAGGATTTGCCTTAATTTATCAATGTAATGTAAGTATTAGATTGACTCTCAAATAGGGTTCTATTTTAACTTTTTTATTGAAATTAATACTAGGCAGGACTCACTCTCTAAATAGCTAATAAAAATTCAACCCTTGGATGTGATTATGTTGAAAAAAAAATATGACAAGTTCAGAATCAAATGATTTGTCCAGAACCTCTTAAGATCCTGTTAGAGATGTGTATTCGAAAACCTTTGGTACTCAAATGTTAAGTTTGCCCGTGAAGGGATTGCTATATAATAAAAATGATAAATTCGAAAAATTAAAATGGAATACATCGTATATAGAATGTTTGTCATGCATCTTACATTTTCAGCCTATTGTAATTATTTGGAGGTATAGCCAATGGAGTCAAATTACATCACCAGCAGAAAAATGACTGATTTCAGTTTTTTTTATCGCTTAAGGTTACGAAAATTAATGATAATCCACCCCCAAGGCCATATAAGATTCAATTAAAATCGGCTTGAATTAGTATTTTTCAAAATTGTATGGGCATCGACAACAATTAGCCGATTTTATGCATTGTATGGGCGCTTTGAGAATTTTACCTCGCACATAAAAGTTGCAGATGTCTAACCGTTTTTCTCAATTAAACTAATCAGAGCCTAACCTGCCGGCGCCCTTATGGTCACCGTACGATTATCGTACGTACGGCTATCGGTGACATCGTACGATCATGTGTGATTTCGCACAATATTGCAAACGTAATTATAAAATAAAACTTGACGCTAATATACATATTATATTGGCCTTTCTTGTTCCTTACCCAGGGGGCACCATGGGAGCATATCTGGTCAAATATTCCCGATCCCCGGGCCCTTCCCCCGAATCTACTCTATGTATACATCAAAATGACTTGTCAAGAGGCTAAACTCACGAATGTTGGGAGATGCAGATGCAGTACTTTGCTTCGATTTTTACTACGGCGACCGGCAGATTCAGTATGTCGATAAAAATTGTATACATTTTTAAGAAACTACTCAATCGGCCGGGCGCTGGTGTAAAAGGGTAGGAGGTCCTATTAATTTATGGTCCTACTCTCCATTGATTAATATGATGACCTCTTTCCCGTATTATCTTATACACAATCAGGGCCAGTAAGGGCCTTTAAAAAGGGGACCATGATCCCTAGGGACCATAATTTCTTTTCACACCGGGACGAACTTCAGGTCAAATTCCTATCCCTGGGGCCAATATTGTGTATTAAGTTCATTTACAAACATTTCCAGTTGTTATTATATCGCATTAAAACAATAAAGATTAAATATAAGATAACATTTCTAATTAACATATTGTGGGTAAAAGCACACGTTGGCGTATTTCCCGTACTCCCGTACTGAGTAAGGGCAATCTACAACTGATTCGGTTCGGTCCTGTAACTGATTCTGTTCGTTTCCACGCATGCACAAAATAAAAGATGTTTCCCATGATACCTGCCGATTACAACACCCTTCCATTAGTCCGACATCAGGCATCATCATCATTGCTGTGAACTATTTACTATGAATAAGGAACATCCGTACCATGATCCTAGGCAGTACGCTTTAAATCTATACCATGACACGTCTGAAATAGTTACTGGTCATATTAAATTTTATTTGATGAATATTAAAGTATGACCATGGACTGCTGCGGCAAATATGGAAAAGATAAATGTATGGGCGAAACATATGTAACTGAAAGAAATTTACTTTTCATAGAGGGGCAAAGGGGCCCAAACTCGGAACAAAATGCCCCCTGGGTAAATTATATCGTGTTTTTCAAATGACCATAGCGCATGCAGCATATAAGATCGACCAATCACATTTGAGATGGGTAGAAAATATGCGCAAAGAACTAAATCAAAGAATCGGATCAGTTGTAGATTGTCCTTAGTGCGCAGTACTCTATCTAATTTAAATGTTGCGAAACGACTTACATGGCCTATACACATTCTTCTATTTTGACTATTGCCATTGGAGATGGCCTGATCTTACTTTTCGATTTTACTTCACTTAGATTTTAGTTCACTTATTAGAGCTTTTGTATCGTACATTTTCTCGTCTATCGAACGTCGTTCAAAATTATCTCATCAAGATGTTAGAGCAAACATTTCAGGACGTATGGGACAACCCACGTATTTATGTAGATATAAACTTTCCACAATCCCCATTTATCAGCATATGATCTTAAAAAATGTCAGGTACCGTAGGCTGGTATAAGTGTTCGCAGGAAGTTTTCATTTGCCTCTGTAATGTCATATTCTTCGTCCAATAATCCAATAATACTTGTCTTCTGGATATGTTAATCGAGAGTACCACGTGTGTGTATCTGCAGACCCCCATCCCCTGTGTGGTATTTAGATATTCCAAGATGAGCGCGCGTTGTTTTCTCTTTCGTCATCGAAGATATCTTTTGACTGAAACGTTAATGAAATACAATCTATAACACTGCATCAAATGTGGAATTTCTAGTAATTTCTAGACTCCGTGTATCTAGAGATTTCTAGGCGTGCTTAGACGTGCTTAGAGCTGGCGTGGACAGAGTGTGATTAGAGTCTAGAAATCTCTAAGCACGCCGTGGTTAGACACAAGACAAAATTAGTCGTTATTAAATTGCCATGTTAGATTTTGCGCTATATATGGAAACATTTAAATTATGATTTACCGCACGTGTTAATATTTCGTGTTTTGCTTTAGCTAAATACGTGATATCAAATCAAAAAGAGTATGTTTTCACTTTATATCCGACTTGAGTCACGAAAAGTACATCGCAACATGGCTTCTTAATTGTTAACTTGTTATAAATTAAGAGGGTCTGTTTAAATGGGTTTCCACTAATCAACACCCACTATTTCGCTTTGACAAGTACCAGGGCCGAATCCAGCATTTGCTAAGGGGATGACTTTTGAATTATTCCAAGGGTGAGGTCACATTTGATATTTGCTCAAAAATTACACGAAAACTGCTCAAAATGGTGAAAGAATTATTGGCCAGGGGATACAGTATTATTTTAAACTAGACATCTCTATCGTTGAGGGGGGGGCTAACTTATTCCAGGGGTGGGGTCACATTTGATATTTGTTCAAAAATCACACAAAAACTGCTCAAAATGGTGAAAGAAAAATTGGCCGGTGGATGCAGTATTGTTTTTAACAATACATTACTGTCGGCGAAGGGGAGGGGGCTAACATATAGTTGAAATTACAGAAGACGCTACCTTAATTTTTGATGATCTATACACATAATCTTGTCATAAACAACTACTGACTTATATATGTGAACGGATATGTATTTGTAAACTGAATATAGGGTAAAAATGATGGAGACACAGACGTCGGAAGAGTGGGGATAAAATCTAATCAACACTAAGCTGAGACAGAATGAGAATCATATGTCTGGACTCACAAGATTTTCATTAACATATTTGTTGATTGTTGATTGGCATCACACAATATTTGCAAAATGGGGGAGTGCATTTTCCCAGGATTTAAAACAATGCTTTACTTTAAATGTCGCCCCTCATACTAGTATACGCTTTAACTATCAGATTCAGTAGCACCTTGCCCTTGATATATTAATACATAGTTTTCTTGTACCCCTTTTCAAAAATACAACGAACTAAATACATAGCAATACTGATCTTGGAATTGATTTCTTTGATCTGTAATCTAGATCACACAATAACTAATTAACTGTTTGATTGCGTTTTTGTTTCTTCAAAGACGGGATATCCCAAAATTACCTTGATTACAGCATTGGCTGATTGCAGTCTACATGGTCTATAGGCTATTTTTAATTCCTCGTTATTTTAGTTGTGTATCTTTGAATCTGATTATCATATACAATTTACTTTAACTAATTTTACCCGTTTTTGAACTTCAAAACTGTCACATACATATTGGTGGTCCCTAATCATATTAGGACCAATAACAGATAACATAATTAAAACTGGAAAACATACAATACATATTCATCATCGCATCTATTTCTCCGGTTTGTATCTCCCGGTAATCTTTATGCCTTGAGCCACCCCCCCCCCCTTACAGATACTTTAGATACACTTATTTTGACGCTACTTAATTTGACGAATTTGCTCAATTTCAAATATTGGCGGCTATTTAATTTGGCGGAATCAGGACTGAAGTTTAATTTTTGTCTATGTTTATGCATGGCCTATCAAAAGTTTCTCTTGAAAGCCCATGGTTTATGTCATTAGGACGGGTATTTACTAAGATATTTTCTGTATTTCTTTTGGGATAATGTATGACATGTTGATGACATGCTCAGTTGACAGGAAAAGGGGCCCCACAAGTTTAATTTCTGAAGTGCATTTGACAAAAATTCCAAACTGAAATTTGACGGATTTTAATTTGGCGGATTTTCTGACTCCGTCAATCCGTCTAATTAAAACGGGAGCCAAATTAAGTATCTTCAGTTATATCAATATTATTTTGTATCTATTATCTGACATTATAATTTCGAAGAGGGATTCTCCCGGGGACATTCGGGATTTCGAACATAATAAACTTAATTTGAAATTGAATCTGAAATTCTGTCAGAATGGAATACATGGACCTGGTTACATGGTTTATCTTATTCTAAATGGACAAATAAGATCGCAGGGGCAGGAAACTCCCCCGTAGTTGACATTTTGCTCATATAAAAGGCATTTACATTAATCCTTTTGATAACTTTCTTTCGTAGTTGGTCTCTTGACCCGAAACATTCTGGCTACAACAATACAATTGAGTTTTAGAGAAAAAATTGTGACTAACCGCCCTAAGAGGAACGTTGGAGCTTTTTAAGACCACATTAAGCCCCTACTTTAACTAACATCCTAACCCATGTTAAAGCCAAGCTTTTTCAGGATATCTTCAATCAATCCTCAACCCCTGTTAAAGACCCATTTTACAGGGTATCTACACCGGGGCATACCCCCTAGACCCTCGTTAAAATCCTACTTTTGAAGGTAACATACCCCTTCAACCTCCCTTCAAAACCCTACTTGTACAGTAGTGGTGTCAATTAACCCCTTGAGCATTAACCGGTTAACCAGGGGTTTTTACCGGTTAAAGTCGGTTAACCGGTGGGAAATTTGAACTGATAATTTCAAATGAAATCTTCATCTTCGATCTTGAAAGTTGAAACAAATTGAAAAAATGATATATCGGCGTTTATTTTTTACGTTCGTCAAGCTTAACTCTATTCTATGTAAGTAAGCGCGGGAAAGCAATGTGGCAGGGATTAAAGGTGCTGATTGGATGTTTGTAAGGAATTATCGGACCTATCACATGTATGAGTAGCTCACATGAAACTGACGCTTGAAAAACAAACAGATTAAAATGCAAAGTAAGCGCGGGAAAGCAATATGGCAGGGATTAAAGTCGCTGATTGGATGTTTGTAAGGAGTTATAGGACTTATGACATGTATGAGTAGCTTGCGTGAAACTGACACCATAAAACCAAACGGATTAGCATGCAAAATAAGAGCGGGAAATCACAGAATTATACACGGTCAACTAACCGCCCATAAAAACACAGACCAGTCAAGGCATTATCGGCGGTTAACCGGTTAATACTTGACACCTCTATTGTACAGGGTACCTACCCCTACATCCCATGTTAAAGCCCTTACATTTGCCGGGTACATACATACACCCTCCCTCTCAAGCCGTACTTTTGCTGTTTCCCACAGCTGAATCCATTTGTGAACTATTATTTTGCTATAATGAATCCTGGTGGATGTAATATCTGTAAAATATACAAAATGTATATATGCGGTCTGGGATGTGAGGGGGTTCACTTTTAAAAAACAATTTGGGGGTCTCACTTTTGACAATTTTTTTTTTTTTTTACATACTTCATATTTATTTCTAAAAATCAATCGGTTACATTTTTACAAATTGCCATTGTTGACAGGACAACATTATCGGCAATTGAAACATTTTGATAAATAAAAATTGATATTCAGAAATACACAAAATGTTCAGAGAAGCTTTTTCTTTTTTGTTGATGTTTGGTTTGCTTGTTCCCCAGTACCAAGTTGTGGTATCAAGCTCAAATGTTAAAAATTACCCTGTCCCAGACTTAGTATAGCTTGAAATGTATAGTGAGCAGTGATTTCAATCAGTTTTTCATTTGTTTCAAAGTCCAAATTTTCATCTCCATTTAATAGAAAATGTGTTTTCCTTTGAATTGAGTATGCTTCAAAATCTCGTAAACAGTCCAAGTCTGATAGTCCTGCAAGAAGAACTTCACGTTCATTAAGGAGCAGTGGACACTTGATTAAAAAGTGTTCAGTGGTTTGAAATTTTTCACCACATTGACATTTGGGATCTGTTACCGACAGGAAATTATGAGAATAAAAGTGACTGTTCAAAAGTAGACCAGCTCTTAGTCTATTGAATTTGATTTCTATTTGCCTTGGCATGCACCTAGTCATTTTAGTAGTTGATACAGAGACAAGGCTCGTGTACTCTCTCACTGACCTTTTAAACCTTGAAATGGGTTGACCAACTCTAATCGCTGCTGGCAGTTTATTCCAAACCTTCATGGAATTAAAAATAGTGGATTTACCACAAGATGAACTCAAATGATTCGGAATTCTATAGTCATGCTGGAATCTGAGGTCTCTGGTATGAGTGATTTCATATGTACGAACTAGGTCACAAATAAAGGGTGGGAAACAGTTGAAGCGAGCTTTGAATAAGAAAATTTTTAAATGTTCATCTCTTCTCGAGGAGAGGGTTTTCCAATTAATAGAGGAAAGTACTTTGTCTGTACTTGATCCATGGATAGCACCAGACACCAGGCATGCTGCTTTGTAATGCAGTCTGTCGAGAGCTTGTAGTTTTGCTAAGGAGGCTTTATTATAGATTATGTCACAATAGTCAAAGTGTGGTAAAAAATAGGCATTATAGATTTTTTCAAGGTGCTTACCTGGTAAATTTTTACAGAGAGCTTTCAAGGGTCTAATTAGGGAGGTTATTTTACCAATTAATTGATCTATATGGGCATTGAAATTAAGTTTACAATCCAGGACTAGTCCAAGATGTTTATGCGTTGTGCAAATGGGTATCTCTTCACCTCCCAAAGTTAGGGGAGATTGGTTAATATTCTGGGTGACTTTTGACAATCAGAGACAAAGGTCTCAAATTTGAGAGACGCGCTAATGTAAACAAATAAAATCATGCATTTCACTTCAGAAAGCTAAATCAAACTTAATGTCTGAGATCTCATTTAAAATTTTATGATGTTGAAGTATATGATTTTAAATGAACTTTAAATGCATTTTAAAAATGTTAGTCAATACAAAAAGTGGAAGGAAAAATTTGGGTATATTTCTAATATAAATTGGTAAATTATTCATTCTCCGTTTTGAGTAAAATAAGCGCGTATTAATTTGAAGTTTGTTTTTAATCTTTCCAAAAATCAGCAGCAATTTCGGTGAAGTTAAAATTAAAATGAGGTAAAGCGTATCGTGATATCTTTGTTCTTTGTCAGTTTTAAATTGAGACAATCCTGACTTTCCTATGACAAATTAGACCCATATTCAGGGAGGGGGTTCGGTGGTTTAGAGTGAAGCCATCTGGAGGAAAATTAATTGTTGTAATATTATGTGGCAGAAGTTGATGATGAACTTGGAGCATATCACATACTATGTCCCATTGAAACATACTCATGAGCCAAGTTTAACCTTTCAATGTAAGGATGTACTTTGAACATCATAAATAACGCGCCAAATTGAACTATGATAATGCGCCAAATTGAATTTTTTAATATACTGATGAACTTACAGCACATCACATACTATGTCCCATTGAAAGATACTCATGAGCCAAGTTTAACCTTTCAATGTAAGGATGTACTTTGAACATCATAAATAACGCGCCAAATTGAACTATGATAATGCGCCAAATTGAACTTTTTAATATACTGATGAACTTACAGCACATCACATACTATGTCCCAAATTGAAACATACTCATGAGCCAAGTTTAACCTTTCAATGTAAGGATGTACTTTGAACATCATAAATAACGCGCCAAATTGAACTATGATAATGCGCCAAATTGAACTTTTTAATATACTGATGAACTTACAGCACATCACATACTATGTCCCAAATTGAAACATACTCATGAGCCAAGTTTAACCTTTCAATGTAAGGATGTACTTTGAACATCATAAATAACGCGCCAAATTGAACCATGATAATGCGCCAAATTGAACTTTTTAATATACTTACGAACTTAGAGCATATAACATACTATGTCCAAAATTGAAACATACTCATGAGCCAAGTTAAACCTTTCAATATAATGATGTATTTTGAACATCATAAATAATGCGCCAAATTGATGTACTAATGCGCCAAATTGAACTTTTTAATATACTGATGTACTTGAAGCACATCACATGCTACATCCCAAATTGAAACATACTCATGAGCCAAGTTTAACCTTTCAATGTAATGATGTACTTTAAACATCATAAATAATGAGCCAACTTGAACTATACTAATGCGCCAAATTGAACTTTTTAATATACTGATGAACTTGGAGCACATCACATACTATGTCCCATTGAAACATACTCGTGAGCCAGGTTTAACCTTTCAATGTAAGGATGTACTTTGAACATCATAAATAACGCGCCAAATTGAACTATGATAATGCGCCAAATTGAACTTTTTAATATACTGATGAAGTTAGAGCACATCACATACTATGTCCCATTGAAACATACTCATGAGCCAAGTTTAACCTTTCAATGTAAGGATGTACCTTGAACATCATAAATAACGCGCCAAATTGAACTAAATAAGGCGCCAAATTGAATTTTTTAATATACTGACGAACTTAGAGCATATAACATACTGTATCCAAAATTGAAACATACTCATGAGC
>CAIIXF020000455.1:0-11019 GCA_903813345.2 Owenia fusiformis | reverse complement strand
ATACACAATTTCTTAGTGAGTTAGATCCAATGGCTTCCCAAATCAGATTTCTATTTATCATTCCTCTCTTGAAACGGTCCGATTTAATTCAGTGTCGGGCCGAGGGCAAACCTTTGAATGATGAATATATGTAACCGTTGATATTTTGAACGTACATGTATCAAGTTTAGATTCAAGGTACAAAATAACCAGTTAAGGTTTTTTCCAAGAGGTAGATAGGTTTGAGGGAAAAGAGTACTGTATATTCAAAATCCGGATCAAAACAACATTATATTGTTATTTGTTGTCCAGTTCTACGTATTAATGCCGAATTATGCTGTTTGTTAGCAACATGATGTGGATTGATTTCTATATGGCAGGTTATTTTGATTTCAAAGGCCTATGGTAATATTGTTTTCATCAAATTATAACTATTTATCAGAGATATCTAATATGCGGAATTAAAAATAGTACTTCATAAAACCTAACGCAACTCCATAGACTGCAATCAAAGCCCGAAATCAAGATAAGTCCCTTGAATATCCTGTCTGTGAAGAACCAAAAACTGCAATCAAACAAGTATTATGTGGTCTAGATTAATGATCAAGGAAATCAATTCGTGGGAATCATTATTATTGAGTTGATTGTATTTTTTGTTTACAAGAAAACGTTTCGTGCATATTGTACATTTAAGGCTTGATATGTGAAGGTGGTGTGTTGGGGTTTTGTTGACAGATCGCGATTTGGATCCCCGGGTTCGGATCATAAATTATTTTCACCAAGGCGCTTGCACACTCGTGTATCATTTGTCAGTCTGTAAAATATTCGTCATCTGTTATCAAAGTTCAATGCGTTTCTGAATCCCGCTATTTCATATCATAAAAAACTGCACGTAATGTCGTTAGTCATTTAGGACTATATTTCGTAATTTATTCTTTGAGGTCTATCCGTTACACTTAATTTCTCAGTTTCTAAACGTTTCATTCAATTTTGCTATAAAGGAGATTGAAGACTACAATTAAAGTGTATGTTTTACTAATCTTTTAACTTTTTTAAAAGTATTGGATTTTTGGGAGTAACGAGGTTCGGAGTAATAGCGTGTCGCTCCCCCTCCCGCCCCCACTAATTTTTATGTGTTAAACCTCATTTGATTTTTCATCAATTATCGTTAAATCACACTCTTTAATACATAAACAAATTCAAAATTATATATCTTGGAGAAATAAAATATATATTTCATAATGAAAATATTAATTTATGCAGTTGGTCAGTATTGAATATTAAGTTTCACAGTCTGAAACCTCAAGGGCGGGAAATTGGATTAAATAAAACGAAATATAAATACTTAGTCACATCATATCAGTGCAAACAATTAACTACATTTATTTTTCTATGCGATATACACCTGATATTGATATCTTTCCTCTGACAATGTGTTATCTCATGGTCCGTTGACATCATCAAACTTGTGATTAACCAAAAGAGACCAAAATAGATTGTAATACGCATCGGTAAGTCAACAAATCTAACCGTTAAATAAACAAATTTAGTTGTTCGTCTGCTGGTCAGAACTTGGTATCCGATTCGGATACCGACTTTCTGAGAATACTAATGATATGTAGGATTACCAGCCGTGATACTTTTCATAAAACAGGCATCTAGTTAGAAAATTATTGCAATTTTGATTAATATCGTCATTCACAGTACGTATAACCCGCCTATGTTTATTAAAATATGCATTCTTCATAAAATGTATAGACTAATATCATATTTTCACTCTTGATTTGAATTGGTATCTTGTATCGAAAGTTTGCTTCATCTATATTATTGGATTAACATGAGCCTATGATGTAACCTAAACATATAAATACTAGTTGCCAGTCTACAAATTGAACATACAAAATATAGCATATTCATTACACACTATATTAATAGAACAAGGTAATCATGTCATACCAATAGTTAGATGGTTAACTTATATTAACACAAAAGAATAATACACGATAATTGAAAAAATAAACCTCGGTATTCGGGGCTAAAATCCAAGGATACCTGTACCATTACTCCAGGATACGCTGCAATACCATATCGGATACCTGTACCATTACTCAATAATAACCACAACTACGACCATAATAACAAGGTCAATACCGAGTTTATTGCAAGTTATTTTATACGATTTTGTCTTGTGGCTCCTGTAACCAGAGGTGGAGCGGAAGCCTCCCAACCCCTGCCAGAAATTCTTTCAAAATCATGCAGTTTTTCACAAATCATGCAGTTTTTCACAAATCATGCATTTTTTTTGTAGTTCTCACCTAATAGTTTCTAGTATTTCACAGGTGACATGCTGTTGTGTGACATGTTTGCCTCTACAATTAATACCCTGAGATTTGTATAGACTTGGATAAGATCCATGGGAAATATATTCACTGTTATGAAATAAAAGAACCATACCATATAAAAAAAATAGTTGTCTGGCTGATACTGAAGAGAATGCTTATCATGTGGATATCCATTTTACATCTCATCTTCACAAGAGTTAGAAATGAACAATTTGCTTGATTAAGAACATGACATCTGCGTTGTAGATAATACACTGTAGCACCCTTGCACTCCTAGAAATAAGAAAAATGTTCATAATTCCCAAAGTATGTAAGATATTTTATGTCTTGCATGAGGTGAGTGAATGTTCAATAAGGATTCTTCAACTAATGAATTTATTAAGTGTTAAATAATGTTTTAAAATTCATTTCAATTATGCATTAAAATCTATGGTTTTTAGTTTCAATAACAGGAGTGCACCTCACAAAATGTAATAAAATGAAACATTTCTTTTACTATGTTTTACTCACTAGGGGCGATATTCTCGGTTTCCTATGAAATAATAAGAATAATGAAATAAAGAAACTATGATAAAGGCAATGGTCAACATAGCTTAGGTAAAGAAGGGGGTCATTTTTGATTACACTGGTCTCTGGCTAAATCTCAAAATCATGCTCTTGCTTCGCCTTAGATAGCTCCTTATCATATCAAATAGTAAATGTAAATATGAAATTACATTGATTTAAAGAGAGGACATTGATATAATTAATTCTATATGGACCAAATTCATCGAGATAAATTGCCAAGTGGTAATAAAATACTGGATTTATTATTTGTATCACAGTGATTCTCACTTGTCACTTTTTGAAACTTACAAAAACTTATATAAATGCTTATAGTTTAAAGGGCCTTATCAAGCTATAATCAATATTCAATTTTCATAATATGTTCCCAGTGGAGCATAATTCTCCCAATAAAGTCAAGAAACACCTTTTATTTTCATCTATAAGTATATTATAAGCTTAAATTTGTGAAACAATAAATATCAATAATTTCTCTATTGACAGTAAATTATTACCTTCTTATACCTAAAGGAGCCATGAGTGGGACTTTGGCTAGTCCCTGGCTTCCCATCCTCCCACTTCTCTGCAGCCTCCTCTGCACCTGCCTGGTCTAACTCCTCAGAAGTACAAAATTATAAATTTTGTCAATAAAACTATGCATAAGGGCAATATTGCAAAGTACTAATTGTATCATGCATCAAAATAGTTTTGAACATAGGAGTCAATGGTGTAATTTATATTAGAGGTTATTATTTTCAAAAATAGAGTAAATAAATAGAATGTAATTGAATTGAATATTTAATTCTAAAAAAGAGAATGGAGTTTCATTGTGATGTTTGCAATTTTGTCATCACATTTATAATTCATTCTCTTCAGACCTTTAAGTGTACTGAGATTAAGCTACAATAGCGTAGCATTTGATGGTTTCTGATATTAAATGGTTGTAAATTAAAACGTAACGTCAACAAGTGCAATACTGAAGGATTCAGAGGACTTGCCCACCGATTTGAAATTACTAAAATGCTGTTTTAATATGAAGGCAATAATTATGGTATTTTGACAGGAGAATGACTAAATGGCCTTAAACCGGGTTATAGGGGGATAAGTAAATTGAATTTCATTCAGAACCAATAAATATTAAACTTACTTCGGCACACAGGCAATGACATCCCTGCATAGTTCTATTGCTTTACACAGCCAATCTCAAACTGTACTGTACAGCGCTGTTTTTGAAACAGTACTGTACAGCGCTGTAAAAACAGTGCTGTACAGCACTGTTTTCCAAAACAGTACTGTACAGCGCTGTAAAAACAGTACTGTACAGCGCTGTTTAAAACAGTACTGTACAGCGCTGTAAAAACAGTACTGTACAGCGCTGTAAGATAAACAGCGCTGTACAGCGCTGTAAAAACAGTACTGTACAGCGCTGTAAGATAAACAGCGCTGTACAGCGCTGTTAAAGTACTGTACTGTACAGCGCTGTTTTTGACTTTGAAAATGAAAAATATATTATATCATAATATATTCTGTTATAATAGAGGGTCAAGGGTATTTTATGTTTTGTTATTGATGTTTGATTACAAAGGCCACTTTTATCAAAAGGCATTAATTTTGTGTTTTCAAAACGGGAGGCCCAGAATGAGAAAACCAGGTATTATTGTTCTTATTATTTAGGCCTATTGTTAAAATTAGGTCCAAGTAAGGCCAAGAATTGATGCTATATTTTACAAAAAGTGATCGTTAAGAAAAGTCCCAGAAATATCATTGAATAACAAAACAAGTGTCACATGTTTAATGTTGTATTTTATCTATATTTTATCAAAAGCTTTACAATCAAGTCTTTTTACACACAATCACAAGAAATGTAATACATAGTATTGGTACATATTTCTTTTACTTTTCAGATATTTTAAGCTTTAGATAAACTGAAAGAAGGATGTCATAGTAGGATTTTATCAGATCTACTTTGTATAGAAGAAATGCCTATTGTGGCTTTTAGCCAGTGTAAGGGTCAATTCATTCAGCCATTTAAGTATAGGCTGCTATGATTTATATAATTACTATTAAGTTAGTATAAGAATCTGTTTTGTATGTTATTATTCATTTGTGTGTTATATTTATTTGAAGTTTTTGCTGATACTACACATTGGCCTAATTAAGATGTTATTTGTTTAAACACCTCGTTTTGGTGTTTTTGAGATTTTCCTGATACATTCAGGTAAGTGTGCATGTACTTTAAATTACAATCGTGTAGTCTAGACAATATGCATTGAGATAATTATAATATACAGAAATAACAAATGAGATAAAACATTGCCATTTTATATAAAATTCATTTAGTACATATATGAGATAAAACGTAGTGGGTGCGCTGTAACAATTTAGTTTTGTATAAATAATAGAGGTTTGATCAATCAGGTCTGCCTCTTTCAAAATATAAACTGTTGAAAATAATAGGCTATTCTATTACATTTCAGTTCCCGAAAGATTCCATTCTCAATCCCTCAAGTGATAGCATGGCTGCATTCAAATGAATTAACTTACAATGATTGAGATGACTATGAATGAACCATTCATGTGAGAGACATGTGAGAGACAATTTTTGAAGTGACTGTTGGAGACAAAAACTGCATTCACAATAAAAACCATTTTGCAGCATTTTGCTGTATTACCAGTTATTCAACAAGGATATAAAGAGAAAATTATCAGTTTCATTTGTAATGTTTGATCATTTAAAATACCTTTTGTTTCTGTATTCAGTAATCACAAAAAATAAAATAATGTTGGGATTACTGTAATTCTCACTTAGCTACACGGCAAGATGTGTCTAATTCCAGTATTTCATATAACTGCAGTGCAATTTATAAAACCAATCAACACATCCAATGTCATTCCTTGTGGTTGTCAAGGTGACAACTTGACTTTATATATTGAAATTGATGCTTTGCCAACTTGACATTTGCAAAAAATATTTTGCAATGTGTGAATAAATCTAAACACTAAATACATCGTGGAATGACAATTTCAGGCGTTATTTCCTAAAATTAACTAATCAATTAATTTTGGAAAGCAACACCTTCAAAGAATGGTCAGTCCACATTGCACTGAGTAAAGGACTTACATTCCAAATCGTACTATGATACCTGATGCAAAAATCATTAGAACAATTGATTTACTGGTCTATAATCATTATAGATAGATGTTAAATAACAGGTTTTACTGTACATGTATTAAAATGCATTGTGTCTTGTGTGCTCAACAAATATTGCCACAATATACATGTATGTGGGAACAAATTAATTTAAATAATAAACTAGATAAAAGCAACGCAAAAGCGTAGCGAATCCCATCGAACGTCCATTGCTGCCACTTTTACAAAATCCTTCTACTACTTTTTCAGTTATAGCACCTCATAACTTTTTTTGTGGTCCAAAGGGTGTTCCACTTACACAGGTTCTACTGTATTTACATTTCTAACTTTATTAAGGACCTGTATAACTTTATACATTTAAAAACATTGCTATTACATTTTACATATTGTACGCAAAGTACTGTAAAATAGGCACTAAAATGGCCATTATTTTTATTAGGCACATGTGTACAAAATATGAATAACATCAGGCCAACAGTATTTGAGTTGCCACCAAGACTGATGGATCATATATAACGCCATAAATCATAGAATCTCTGTATTGTGTAGAATCTACCAGTGTAACCATCTTTTAAAAAAGCTTTCATTTAAAAGTAATGCGTTTTGTTGTTTGTAAATGAAAATCTGTTCACGTAAAACACACGTCCATTGGGTTGTCTTAAATTGTGCTCAAGGGCTTTTCTATTCTCCAAGAGCTCATGCTGCTCCTGGCGCATCAATCGATCATGGTTGTTCACCCTACATGTATTGATATCACAAGCACAAATTACATCAACTTTTGACATCTCAAGGATGTCATTCAACAAGATAGTAGTGAGAGGTCCTAACTTCAATGATTCACTTTTTAGAGTGTTGTTGCATCCAACAAATATAGTATCGAACACGGATATTGCACTCTGCCCTTCATATTGGATTCCGCAGGAGAAGACCTGGAATAAGAAATTTTGCTGTTATGGATGTGTCTATTTACATGTACAGTACATTTACATGTACAGTAAAACCTGTAAGGAAATGCCCTTGAGTTGTATCATGTATATTTGTAGATTTTTCTATTTTTTTTCTTTTGAAAACTTTTCATTATTAATAGAGATGCATTTCTTACATTAGTTGTTATTTTATTTTAGACATATGGAATCACATTTCAGTATCATCATGTACGGTAATTTGAACAATGATCTGTGACTAAATTGTTATCGAGACATGTAAATTCTTGAGAACTGAGGACATTTTCAAAAATATCTGATTTATCTTGAGTTACCTTTAGTTCCCCATCTATGCAGATACCATCACCTTCTTTTACCCGGATATCTGCATTCTTCATTGATCTGAATGTTTTCTTTCCTTCCTGTAAAATTTATGTGAAAAAATAAAATAATGATTGCTATTGAAGGTGTGTATAATCTGAAGTACATATGATGTTGGAATAATTTCATTCTCAATATTTATCCTTCACGTTCAGACATTGTTTATCTGAACAGAACAAGTGCAAAGAAATCTATAATGTGTTGTATGATAACCACCATTGATACAATCCGCATCAGTGCAATAAAGGTTTTTCCATACATATTCATGTGATATCAGGGCTGGATCATTTTACATTGGTTAATATTCCAAGTTTTTCTCATTTGCCAATTGATCAGTGTTCACTTGAAAGTAAAAGTGGCAAGGTGGATGCTATTTTTAATAATAGGCAGAAATGTTTATCTATGGGACATACAGAACAGTTCTGTGATTGATATCATACTAATTCACTTTCTGGTATCAACAGAAATCAAAGGATATCCAATACATATTTGGATTTTACTGAACTATAATTTTGAGTTAGTGCATCATATTGTTGTATCATCATTGTCTTGCAATGAGGCAGATGTATTACTCAATTATACATACACTGTAGATGTCTAATTTGAGGGATTGAATATGAATTCCATTCAGATTAGACAGTTTTCATTGTACATGTACTTCTTTCGATACTTACAATGATGTCTTCTCTGCCATCTGGGGTACGGTTGCAGAGACACAACTTCCAATTGGAATCCTCTTTAATCACTAATCCATCCAGGATTTCCCTGGCCTTGGAATGTGTACGAACTGCTTCTCCAGCTTGTTTCCTAAATAAAACATGTTTTTCATATTATTGAGATTTGAAAATATGAGAATTATGCCAAAAAGCCTACAGTTATTTTTGTCTTCAAAGTCAATTCAAGTAATTTTCTGTGTACATTCGTTGACAATAGATTACAATTATTAAATCTTACATTATTTGTTCAGTACATATACAGTATGACTCTGACATTTGACTTACCATTCCCCATTAAACTCCATGTACCCTCCACCCAAAACATGTCTTAGTGCCACATATCGTGCTTGCTGTAAGCAAGTGTCTCGACTTCTAGCCAAAGAATTTTGTTTAAATAGGCCATTTCTGAAAAGCCAAAATTCCAAGCCTTGAGATACTGAACAAAGCATTATTTTTACAGAAAACCTTGGCTGCTATTCTCTGGTTTCCCCACTGCTGTATATTCTGCCTACTGATTGCACAACCATTAATGACCTTGAAATCTTTAAGATAAAATAATGAGAATAATTATAAATCTAAGTTATTTTTCTAACCTAACAATATACTGAAATGCAATAATTTTAGTCAATGAAATATCTCGCTTTGTGTTTCCCTCTACATGTAATGCATTTTAGCCTTAAGAAATTACCTTATGAACTTGTGCTCCCGTTCGAAACAATCTTCATCAAAGAGGCAACGCCCAAATTGTAAGATATCAGTCTCCTAAATAAATGTATTTTTCATTTTCATTCTAATAATAAGCACAATACTTTGAACAAATTGCACATATATTTATAAAACTTATTACACAGTTATCATTTGTTTATTTGGTGATTTAAAATTTTGGAATGACTCAATTGATACAGGAGTTTCTCACGAATAGGTCCACCGGCGTTTATTTTGCACAGGGCATTTATTTAAAAGAATTTTTAGTAAAAGTCCATGGGCCTTTATTAAGAGGCAAAAACATTTTTCCAAGGGGGTGGGCATTTATTTAGAGGGTAATTAGCTTTCCCAAGCTAGTGTGCGTTTATTTCAAGGGATATTATCGATTGATTTATTATCAATTAATGATTCATTTTAATCGGATGACAGTGATATGAGCGATTCACCCTCTGGAAGTGACACGTCACAGTAACAGTGATGATTGACTTCATTACAACTGATGTGATCCTATTAGTTGAAACTATCGCACTTGTGCGTCAGCATTATTATAGTTCTATGTAATGTTCTGATAAGAGTAGGGATCAATTTCAGTAGTTCTACAGTATTGTTCAAATAAGATCTGTTCTGATTTAAAATATAATCTATAATTCAACCATTAAATGGTGTCATATTTTTATTAATTATTTGTACTTGAGCGACAGTTATCACTTATTACCTTACATATTACGTTGTATTAAAGCAATTTTAATCCTTTTCTCGAATGTTTTGCCCACTGGGTGTTTATTTGAAAGAATAATAAACAACCATGGGCCTTTATAAAGAGGGAAAAAACTTTCACACTCCCTTCTTCCAAATAAACACCCATGGGCCTATTTGCGAGAAACTCAGGTAGTAATAAATTATTTTTAAGTTTGATTACATGTATATTACTCTAAGAGCGAGGAGGAAAATTCTTAATAAATGGAGTATAGTTGGTTTGGCAGCATTTTCAGTTAGAAGGAAGTCTTGGATGAAAATTCTACTAAGGTGATAGCTTCACAGAGTGGTACATAATTCTTTTTTTTCAGGGATTAGCCCCCCACCCCCCAAAAAGACCCCACCCAGGGAAAATATTTTTTTCATTCTCAATAACTTTAGATATCTTGATGTTTGTAAGTTACATACATAGACATTATATATATGAATCATTTGCATAATAAATAATGCCAATCACTCCTACAGAATTTGAATAATAGTACAAAGTATGTACCCCAGGGGGCAAATTCGTGACCCATTTTCTTACTTTTTAGAGCCTCACTTTTGATTCAGACACTGGAAGACATTGGAAAAATTCATGTGAAGTGCTCAGTAGCAGGGCTATAATCCCTGAAAGGTTCAAATTAATTGAATCAGTAGGAGTTGGGAAAAAAATTGTTGATTTTTTGAAAATTTTGACATTTTTGAGAGGGGTGATTTTGGGTATGACTACAGCTGATGCCTATGGTTTCTATATCTATTCCTCTTTGATTATAAATATGGTTTTGAAGTATTGAACTAAGATGTAAAAGATAATTAAAATGGGTTTTAAGGAAGTTTAAAGTTTTAAACAAGTTCAAAATTCGAAGAATTGTACAATATCAGGTCTGAATTTACGAATTTTAGGTAAGACCTTGGGTGAGCCTTAGATTTTTTACATCTGTCCCACTTTGATTATATTTATAATTTTGTAGTGTGGAACTTAGATGTACAAAATATTTAAGATGGTTTTTAAGAAGGTTTAAGGATTTTAATAAGTCCAAAATTTGAAAAATTGTACAATATTAGGTCTGAATTTGCGAATTTCAGGTAAGACCTTTGATTAGCCTTATATTTTTTACATATGTCCCTCTTTGATGATAAGTATGGTTTTGTAGTGTGAAACTAATGAGTAAAAAATAATTTAGATGGATTTGAAGAAGGTTAAAGGATTTTAAATGAGTCCAAAATTTGAAGAATTGTACAATATCAGGTCTGAATTTATGAATTTCAGGTATGACCTTGGACGACCCTTATGTTTTTTACATCTTTCCCTCTTTGATGCTATTTATGGTTTTATAGTGTGGAACTAAGATGTAAAACATAATTTAGATGAATTTTAAGAAGGTTTAAGGATTTTAACAAGTTCAAAATTTGAAGAATTGTACAATATCAGGTCTGAATTTACGAATTTCAGGTAAGACCTTGGATGAGCCTTATACTTTTACATCTGTCACTCTTTGATGATATGTATTGTTTTTTGTAGTGTGGAACTAAGTTGTAAA
>CAIIXF020000454.1:0-11206 GCA_903813345.2 Owenia fusiformis | reverse complement strand
AACATCTCACTAAATAACAAATATCATGCTGCCGCAGCGTTACGTACGACTGGTCCGAAAATTGACATTTCCCTCCAGAGCACAAACTGCATCATAGATTTAAGACGAATTAGATATAAAATATATCACGAACGGGAACATCATTCATTAAATCCATTCAAGAGCATACTCCCAAAATATATACTTAAACGTCTCACAAAATTGCAAAAGACTTGCATGTACCAGTGTAACGTACGACTGGTCAGAAAATTGACATTTCGTCAAGAGCGCAAATTGCATAAGCGATTTAAGACGAACTGGCATGTACCAGTTTGACGTACGACTGGTCGGAAAATTGACATTTCGTCAAGAGCGCAAATTGCATAAGCGATTTAAGACGAATTGGATATTATATATCCCCCTAACAGAGAAGTCAATCGATACATCCCTCCTTTGGCAATCGTAAAAATATATACATAAACGTCTCACAATATATCAAACTAGTCGCTGCTACCAGTGCAATGTACAGCTGGTCCGAAATTGACATTCCGTACATGGCCCAAAGTAAATCAGACTTGTACGACAAATTAGATACTCAATATCTCACGAATAGAATGACCTATTAATAAGTCCTCGGTAGGGGCAAATGTAAAAATGTACCCTGAAACATCTCACTGAATAACAAATGACATGCTGCCACCAGCGTTACGTACGACTGGTCCGAAAATTGACATTTACTCCAGAGCACAAACTGCATCATAGATTTAAGACGAATTAGATATAAAATATATCACGAACGGGAACATCATTCATTAAATCCATTCAAGAGCATACTCCAAAATATATACTTAAACGTCTCACAAAATTGCAAAGGACTGGCATGTACCAGTTTGACGTACGACTGGTCGGAAAATTGACAGTTCGTCAAGAGTGCAAATTGCATAAGCGATTTAAGACGAATTGGATATTATATATCCCCCTAACAGAGAAGTCAATCGATACATCCCTCCTTTGACAAACGTAATAATACATAAACGTCTCACAATATATTAAACTAGTCACTGCTACCAGTGCGATGTACAGCTGGTCCGAAAATTGACATTCCGTACATGGCCCAAAGTAAATCAGACTTGTACGACAATTAGATACTCAATATCTCACGAATAGAATGACCATTCACAAGTCCTCGGTAGGGCAAATGTAAAAATGTATCCTGAAACATCTCACTAAATAACAAATATCATGCTGCCACCAGCGTTACGTACGACTGGTCCGAAATTGACATTTCCTCCAGAGCACAAACTGCATCATAGATTTAAGACGATTAGATATAAAATATATCACGAACGGGAACATCATTCATTAAATCCATTCAAGAGCATACTCCAAAATATATACTTAAACGTCTCACAAATTGCAAAAGACTGCATGTACCAGTGTAACGTACGACTGGTCGGAAAATTGACATTTCGTCAAGCGCAAATGCATAAGCGATTTAAGACGAATTGGATATTATATATCCCCCTAACAGAGAAGTCAATCGATACATCCCTCCTTTGGCAATCGTAAAATATATACATAAACGTCTCACAATATATCAAACTACTCGCTGCTACCAGTGCGATGTACAGCTGGTCCGAAAATTGACATTCCGTACATGGCCCAAAGTAAATCAGACTTGTACGACAAATTAGATACTCAATATCTCACGAATAGAATGACCTATTAATAGTCCTCGGTAGGGCAAATGTAAAAATGTACCCTGAAACATCTCACTAAATAACAAATGACATGCTGCCACCAGCGTTACGTACGACTGGTCCGAAATTGACATTTCCTCCAGAGCACAAACTGCATCATAGATTTAAGACGAATTAGATATAAAATATATCACGAACGGGAACATCATTCATTAAATCCATTCAAGAGCATACTCCAAAATATTACTTAAACGTCTCACAAAATTGCAAAGGACTGGCATGTACCAGTTTGACGTACGACTGGTCGGAAAATTGACATTTCGTCAAGAGCGCAAATTGCATAAGCGATTTAAGACGAATTGGATATTATATATCCCCTAACAGAGAAGTCAATCGATACATCCCTCCTTTGGCAAACGTAAAAATATATACATAAACGTCTCACAATATATAAACTAGTCGCTGCTACCAGTGCGATGTACAGCTGGTCCGAAAATTGACATTCCGTACATAGCCCAAAGTAATCAGACTTGTACGACAAATTAGATACTCAATATCTCACGAATAGAATGGACCAATCAACAAGTCCTCGGAAGGGCAAATGTAAAAAAATGTATCCTGAACATCTCACTGAATAACAAATATCATCTGCCACAGCGTTACGTATGACTGGTCCGAAATTGACATTTCCTCAAGAGCACAACTGCATCATAGATTTAAGACGAAATTAGATATAAGATATATCACGAACGGGAACATCATTCATTAAATCCATTTAAGAGCATACTCCAAAATATATACTTAAACGTCTCACAAAATTGCAAAGGACTGGCATGTACCAGTGTAACGTACGCTGGTCGGAAAATTGACATTTCGTCAAGAGCGCAAATTGCATAAGCGATTTAAAGACGAATTGGATATTATATATCCCCTAACAGAGAAGTCAATCGGTACATCCTCCTTTGCAATCGTAGAAATAATATACATAACGTCTCACATATATCAAACTAGTCGCTGCTAACCAGTGCGATGTACAGCTGGTCCGAAAATTGACATTCCGTAAATGGCCCAAAGTAAATCAGACTTGTACGACAAATTAGATACTCAATATCTACGAATAGAATGACCTATCAACAAGTCATCGGTAGGGCAAATGTAAAAATGTATCCTGAAACATCTCACTAAATAACAAATATCATGCTGCCACCAGCGTTACGTACGACTGGTCCGAAAATTGACATTTCCTCAAGAGCACAAACTGCATCATAGATTTAAGACGAATTATATATAGATATATCACGAACGGGAACATCATTCATTAAATCCATTCAAGAGCATACTCCAAATATATACTTAAACGTCTCACAAAATTGCAAAGGACTGGCATGTACCAGTGTGACGTACGACTGGTCGGAAAATTGACATTTCGTGAAGAGCGCAAATTGCATAAGCGATTTAAGACGAATTGGATATTATATATCCCCCTAACAGAGAAGTCAATCGATACATCCCTCCTTTGGCAATCGTAAAAATATATACATAACCGTCTCACTATATCAAACTAGTCGCTGCTACCAGTGCGATGTACAGCTGGTCCGAAAATTGACATTCCGTACATGGCCCAAAGTAAATCAGACTTGTACGACAAATTAGATACTCAATCTCACGAATAGAATGACCTATAATAAGTCCTCGGTAGGGCAATGTAAAAATGTACCTGAAAATCTCACTAATACAATATCTGCTGCCACCAGCGTTACGTACGACTGGTCCGAAAATTGACATTTCCTCCAGAGCACAAACTGCATCATAGATTTAAGACAATTAGATATAAAATATATCACGAACGGGAACATCATTCATTAAATCCATTCAAGAGCATACTCCAAAATATATACTTAAACGTCTCACAAAATTGCAAAGGACTGGCATGTACCAGTTGACGTACGACTGGTCGGAAATTGACATTTCGTCAAGAGCGCAAATTGCATAAGCGATTTAAGACGAATTGGATATTATATATCCCCCTAACAGAGAAGTCAATCGATACATCCCTCCTTTGGCAAACGTAAAAATATATACATAAACGTCTCACAATATATTAAACTAGTCGCTGCTACCAGTGCGATGTACAGCTGGTCCGAAAATTGACATCCGTACATAGCCCAAGTAAATCAGACTTGTACGACAAATTAGATACTCATATCCCACGAATAGAATGACCATCAACAGTCCGCGGAAGGGCAAATGTAAAAATGTATCCTGAAACATCTCACTAAATAAACAAATATCATGCTGCCACCAGCGTTACGTACGACTGGTCCGAAAATGGACATTTCCTCCAGAGCACAAACTGCATCATAGATTTAAGACGAATTAGAATATAAAATAATATCACGAACGGGAACATCATTCATTAAATCAATTCAAGAGCATACTCCAAAATATCTACTTAAACGTCTCACAAAATTGTTAAGGACTGGCATTTGCCAGTTTGACGTACGACTGGTCGGAAAATTGACATTTCGTCAAGAGCGCAATTGCACAAGCAATTTAAGACGAATTGGATATCATTATATCCCTAAACAGAGAAGTCAATCATACATCCCTCCTTTGAAAAACGTAAAAATATATACATAAACGTCCTCACACAATTATTAAACTAGTCGCTGCGACCATGCGATGTAACAGCTGGTCCGAAAAATTGACAATTCCAGTACATAGCCCCAAAGTAAATCAGACTTGTAACGACAAATTAGATTCGCAATAATCTCACGAATAGAATGACCTATCAACAAGTCATCGGTAGTGCAAATGTAAAAATGTAATCCTGGAAACAGCTCACTAAATAAACAACTTATCATGCTGCCCAACCGCGTTACGTAAGACTGGTCCGAAAATTGACATTTCCTCAAGAGCACAAACTGCATCATAGATTAAGACGAATTAGATAAAGATAAGCACGAACGGGAACATCATTCAATTAAATCCATTCAAGAGCATACTCCCAAATATATACTTAAACGTCTCACAAAATTGCAAAGGACTGGCATGTACCATGTGACGTACGACTGGTCGGAAAATGACATTTCGTCAAGAGCGCAAATTGCATAAGCGATTAAGACGAATTGGATATTATATATCCCCCTAACAGAAAGTCAATCGATACATCCCTCCTTTGGCAATCGTAAAAATATATACATAAACGTCTCACAATATATCAAACTACTCGCTGCTACCAGTGCGATGTACAGCTGGTCCGAAAATTGACATTCCGTACATGGCCCAAAGTAAATCAGACTTGTACGACAAATTAGATACTCAATATCTCACGAATAGAATGACCTATCAATAGTCCTCGGTAGGGCAAATGTAAAAATGTACCTCGAACATCTCACTAATAACAAATGACATGCTGCCACCAGCGTCGTACGACTGGTCCGAAATTGACATTTCCTCCAGAGCACAAACTGCATCATAGATTAAGACGAATTAGATAAAATATATCACGAACGGGAACATCATTCATTAAATCAATCAAGAGCATACTCCAAAATATATACCTTAACGTCTCACAAAATTGCAAAGGACTGGCATGTGCGCAGTTTGACGTACGACTGGTCGGAAAATTGACATTTTGTCAAAGAGCGCAAATTGCACAAGCGATTTAAGACGAATTGGATATTATATATCCTCTAACAGAGAAGTCAATCGATACATCCCTCCTTTGGCAAACGTTAAAAATATACATAACGTCTCACAATATGTTCAACCTAGTCGCTGCTACCATGCGATGTACAGCTGGTCCGAAAATTGACATTCCGTACATAGCCCAAAGTAAATCAGACTTGTAGCGACAAATTAGATACTCAATATCTCACGAATAGAATGACCAATCAACAAGTCCTCGGTAGGGCAAATGTAAAAATGTATCCTGAAACATCTCACTAAATAACAAATATCATGCTGCCACCAGCGTTACGTACGACTGGTCCGAAATTGACATTTCCTCCAGAGCACAAACTGCATCATAGATTTAAGACGAATTAGATATAAATATATCACGAACGGGAACTCATTCATAAATCCATTCAAGAGCATACTCCAAAATATATACTTAAACGTCTCACAAAATTGCAAAGGACTGCATGTACCAGTGTGACGTACGACTGGTCGGAAAATTGACATTTCGTCAAGAGCGCAAATTGCATAAGCGATTTAAGACGATTGGATATTATATATCCCCCTAACAGAGAGTCAATCGATACATCCCTCCTTTGGCAATCGTAAAAATATATACATAAACGTCTCACAATATATCAACTAGTCGCTGCTACCAGTGCGATGTACAGCTGGTCCGAAAATTGACATTCCGTAATGGCCCAAAGTAAATCAGACTTGTACGACAATTAGATACTCAATTCTCACGAATAGAATGACCTATCAACAAGTCATCGGTAGGGCAAATGTAAAAATGTATCCTGAAACATCTCACTAATAACAATATCATGCTGCCACCAGCGTTACGTACGACTGGTCCGAAAATTGACATTTCCTCAAGAGCACAAACTGCATCATAGATTTAAGACAATTAGATATAAGATATATCACGAACGGGAACATCATTCATTAAATCCATTCAAGAGCATACTCCAAATATATACTTAAACGTCTCACAAATTGCAAAGGACTGGCATGTACCAGTGTGACGTACGACTGGTCGGAAAATTGACATTTCGTGAAGAGCGCAAATTGCATAAGCGATTTAAGACGAATTGGATATTATATATCCCCCTAACAGAGAAGTCAATCGATACATCCCTCCTTTGGCAATCGTAAAAATATATACATAACGTCTCACAATAATCAACTAGTCGCTGCTACCAGTGCGATGTACAGCTGGTCCGAAAATTGACATTCCGTACATAGCCCAAAGTAAATCAGACTTGTACGACAAATTAGATACTCAATATCTCACGAATAGAATGACCAATCAACAAGTCCTCGGTAGGGCAAATGTAAAATGTATCCTGAAACATCTCACTAAATAACAAATATCATGCTGCCACCAGCGTTACGTACGACTGGTCCGAAAATTGACATTTCCTCCAGAGCACAAACTGCATCATAGATTTAAGACGAATTAGATATAAATATATCACGAACGGGAACATCATTATTATTAATCCATTCAAGAGCATACTCCAAAATATATACTTAAACGTCTCACAAAATTGCAAAGACTGGCATGTACCAGTGTACGTACGACTGGTCGGAAAATTGACATTTCGTCAAGAGCGCAAATTGCATAAGCGATTTAAGACAATTGGATATTATATATCCCCCTAACAGAGAAGTCAATCGATACATCCTCCTTTGGCAATCGTAAAAATATATACATAAACGTCTCACAATATATCAAACTAGTCGCTGCTACCAGTGCGATGTACAGCTGGTCCGAAAATTGCATTCCGTACATGCCCAAAGTAAATCAGACTTGTACGACAAATTAGATACTCAATATCTCACGAATAGAATGACCTATTAATAAGTCCTCGGTAGGGCAAATGTAAAATGTACCTGAAACATCTCACTAATAACAAATACATGCTGCCACCAGCGTTACGTACGACTGGTCCGAAAATTGACATTTCCCTCCAGAGCACAAACTGCATCATAGATTTAAGACGAATTAGATATAAATATATCACGAACGGGAACATCATTCATTAAATCCATTCAAGAGCATACTCCAAAATATATACTTAAACGTCTCACAAATTGCAAAGGACTGGCATGTACCAGTTTGACGTACGACTGGTCGGAAAATTGACATTTCGTCAAGAGCGCAAATTGCACAAGCGATTTAAGACGAATTGGATATTATATATCCCCCTAACAGAGAAGTCATCGATACATCCCTCCTTTGGCAATCGTAAAAATAATACATAAACGTCTCACAATATATCAAACTAGTCGCTGCTACCATGCGATGTACAGCTGGTCCGAAAATTGACATTCCGTACATGGCCCAAAGTAAATCAGACTTGTACGACAAATTAGATACTCAAATCTCACGAATAGAATGACCAATCAACAAGTCCTCGGTAGGGCAAATGTAAAATGTATCCTGAAACATCTCACTAAATAACAATATCATGCTGCCACCAGCGTTACGTACGACTGGTCCGAAATTGACATTTCCTCCAGAGCAAAACTGCATCATAGATTTAAGACGAATTAGATATAAATATATCACGAACGGGAACATCATTCATTAAATCCATTCAAGAGCATACTCCAATATATACTTAAACGTCTCACAAAATTGCAAAAGACTGGCATGTACCAGTGTGACGTACGACTGGTCGGAAAATTGACATTTCGTCAAGAGCGCAAATTGCATAAGCGATTTAAGACGAATTGGATATTATATATCCCCCTAACAGAGAAGTCAATCGATACATCCCTCCTTTGGCATCGTAAATATATACATAAACGTCTCACAATATATCAACTAGTCGCTGCTACCAGTGCGATGTACAGCTGGTCCGAAAATTGACATTCCGTACATGGCCCAAAGTAAATCAGACTTGTACGACAAATTAGATACTCGATATCTCACGAATAGAATGACCTATCAAAGTCCTCGGTAGGGCAAATGTAAAATGTATCCTGAAACATCTCACTAATAACAATATCATGCTGCCACCAGCGTTACGTACGACTGGTCCGAAAATGACATTTCCTCCAGAGCACAAACTGCATCATAGATTTAAGACGAATTAGATATAAGATATATCACGAACGGGAACATCATTCATTAATCCATTCAAGAGCATACTCCAAAATATATACTTAAACGTCTCACAAAATTGCAAAGGACTGGCATGTACCAGTGTGACGTACGACTGGTCGGAAAATGACATTTCGTCAAGAGCGCAAATTGCATAAGCGATTTAAGACGAATTGGATATTATATATCCCCCTAACAGAGAAGTCAATCGATACATCCCTCCTTTGGCAATCGTAAAAATATATACATAAACGTCTCACAATATATCAAACTAGTCGCTGCTACCAGTGCGATGTACAGCTGGTCCGAAAATTGACATTCCGTACATGTCCCAAAAAATAAATCAGACTTGTACGACAAATTAGATACTCAATATCTCACGAATAGAATGACCTATTAACAAGTCCTCGGTAGGCAAATGTAAAATGTACCCTGAAACATCTCACTAAATAACAATGACATGCTGCCACCAGCGTTACGTACGACTGGTCCGAAAATTGACATTTCCTCCAGAGCACAAACTGCATCATAGATTTAAGACGATTAGATATAAAATATATCACGAACGGGAACATCATTCATTAATCCATTCAAGAGCATACTCCAAATATATACTTAAACGTCTCACAAAATTGCAAAGGACGGCATGTGCCAGTTTGACGTACGACTGGTCGGAAAATTGACATTTCGTCAGAGCGCAAATTGCATAAGCGATTAAACGAATTGGATATTATATCCCCTAACAGAGAAGTCAATCGATACATCCCTCCTTTGGCAAACGTAAAAATATATACATAAACGTCTCACAATATATAAACTAGTCGCTGCTACCAGTGTGATGTACAGCTGGTCCGAAAATTGACATTCCGTACATAGCCCAAAGTAAATCAGACTTGTACGACAAATTAGATACTCATATCTCACGAATAGAATGACCATCACAAGTCCTCGGTAGGGCAAATGTAAAAATGTATCCTGAAACATCTCACTAAATAACAAATATCATGCTGCCACCAGCGTTACGTACGACTGGTCCGAAAATTGACATTTCCTCCAGAGCACAAACTGCATCATAGATTTAAGACGAATTAGATATAAATATATCACGAACGGGAACATCATTCATTAAATCCATTCAAGAGCATACTCCAATATATACTTAAACGTCTCACAAAATTGCAAAGACTGGCATGTACCAGTTGACGTACGACTGGTCGGAAAATTGACATTTCGTCAAGAGCGCAAATTGCATAAGCGATTTAAGACGAATTGGATATTATATATCCCCCTAACAGAGAAGTCAATCGATACATCCCTCCTTTGGCATCGTAAAAATATATACATACGTCTCACCATATATCAAACTAGTCGCTGCTACCAGTGCGATGTACAGCTGGTCCGAAATTGACATTCCGTAATGGCCCAAAGTAAATCAGACTTGTACGACAAATTAGATACTCAATATCTCACGAATAGAATGACCTATCAATAAGTCTCGGTAGGGCAAATGTAAAAATGTATCCTGAAACATCTCACTAAATAACAAATATCATGCTGCCACCAGCGTTACGTACCGACTGGTCCGAAAATTGACATTTCCTCCAGAGCACAAACTGCATCATAGATTTAAGACGAATTAGATATAAGATATATCACGAACGGGAACATCATTCATTAAATCCATTCAAGAGCATACTCCAAAATATATACTTAAACGTCTCACAAATTGCAAAGGACTGGCATGTACCAGTGTGACGTACGACTGGTCGGAAAATTGACATTTCGTCAAGAGCGCAAATTGCATAAGCGATTTAAGACGAATTGGATATTATATATCCCCCTAACAGAAGTCAATCGATACATCCCTCCTTTGGCAATCGTAAAAATATATACATAAACGTCTCACAATATATCAAACTAGTCGCTGCTACCAGTGCGATGTACAGCTGGTCCGAAAATTGACATTCGTACATGGCCAAAGTAAATCAGACTTGTACGACAATTAGATACTCAATATCTCACGAATAGAATGACCATTAATAAGTCCTCGGTAGGGCAAATGTAAAAATGTACCCTGAAACATCTCACTAAATAACAAATGACATGCTGCCACCAGCGTTACGTACGACTGGTCCGAAAATTGACATTTCCTCCAGAGCACACTGCATCATAGATTAAGACGAATTAGATATAAAATATATCACGAACGGAACATCATTCATTAAATCCATTCAAGAGCATACTCCAAAATATATACTTAAACGTCTCACAAAATTGCAAAGGACTGGCATGTACCATTTGACGTACGACTGGTCGGAAATTGACATTTCGTCAAGAGCGCAAATTGCATAAGCGATTTAAGACGAATTGGATATTTATATCCCCTAACAGAGAAGTCAATCGATACATCCCTCCTTTGGCAAACGTAAAAATATATACATAACGTCTCACAATATATTAAACTAGTCGCTGCTACCAGTGCGATGTACAGCTGGTCCGAAAATTGACATTCCGTACATAGCCCAAAGTAAATCAGACTTGTACGACAAATTAGATACTCAATATCTCACGAATAGAATGACCATCAACAAGTCCTCGGTAGGGCAAATGTAAAAATGTATCCTGAAACATCTCACTAAATAACAAATATCATGCTGCCACCAGCGTTACGTACGACTGGTCCGAAAATTGACATTTCCTCAGAGCACAAACTGCATCATAGATTTAAGAC
>CAIIXF020000453.1:0-11366 GCA_903813345.2 Owenia fusiformis | reverse complement strand
TTTCGGACCAGTCGTACGTAACGCTGGTGGCAGCATGATATTTGTTATTTTGTGAAATGTTACAGGATACATTTTTACATTTGCCCCACCAAGGACTTGTTGATTGGTCATTCTATTCGTGAGATATTGAGTATCTAATTTATCATACAAGTCTGATTTACTTTGGGCTATGTACGGAATGTCAATTTTCGGACCAGCTGTACATCGCACTGGTAGCAGCGACTACCCAGATAGCACAACTCTGATGGGCCAACGTTGGCCCAACAACTACGTATCTGTTGGCCCAACGTTGGCTGTCGTGGTTGGCCCACCGTCGCTATGTCCATCGGTCCAACGTTGGTCCACCGTCGCTATGTTCATTGGCCCAACGTTGGTCCATTGTTGGCCCAACACGATTTCAAGCTACGTTGGCCCATAGTTGGCCCACTAATAGTAAGAAGACTGGTTGGCCCGACGTTGGTCAACAGTTGGTCCGACAATGTTAAGAGGGATGTTGGCGCATTGGCGGTCAAAACTGGTTGGCCCAACGTTGGTCAACAGTTGGGCCAACTTTGGCCCAACGATTACGTATATGTTGGTCCAACGTTGGCTGTTGTGGTTGGCCCACCGTCGCTATGTCCATCGGTCCAACGTTGGTCCACCGTCGCTATGTCCATTGGCCCAACGTTGGTCCGACACGATTTCAAGCTACGTTGGTCCATTGTTGGGCCAACCATATTTTCTTTCGGTGGGCCAACGTTGGGCCAATGGACATAGCGACGGTGGGCTAACCACGTCAGCCAACGTTGGTCCAACATTGGCAGCCACCACAGAACCAACGTTGGCCCACTGTTGACACAATTTACTTTTTTATACAGCCATTGTTGGCTCCCTGGGCAGCCAACGACAGGCCACATGAATAATTTGCCAACTGCAACCTTGAGAACCAATGGTCACCGATAGCGACGTTGACCCAACGTCTTTGTGCTATCTAGGCATTCAGTACTGCTACTGTAAATGTGTTCACAAATTATATCCGTTTTTCATCAATAAAATATGGTGGCTTATTTTTCCATACTAAATATATTTGGTAGCCTTATAAGTGGTTTCAACTGTATTACAAGGCGAAAATCCATATTTTTGAGGTGAACAACATTATCAGATAATTTTGAAAGAAAATATTACAAAAATTTACCTTAATTTTTTTTAATGACAGCTGGTATGTTTTCTTCTATTTTTAAGCATTTGCAATGATTTATCGATAGGTGGCTTCCTGGTATTAGCGGCAGCCAACAACGGGCCAACGTTGGCCCAACTACAATTTGCCAACTGCAATTTTGCACTGATCGATAGGTCCCAGATAGCACATCGCCAATGGGCCAACGTTGGGCCAACAACTACGCATCTGTTGGCCCAACGTCGGCTTGAGCGGTTGACCCAACGTCATTTTGTCCAGCGGGCCAACGTTGGTCCAACAGTGGCAAAAAATTATATTGGCCCAACGTTGGTCCAATGTTGGCACAGATAGCACACCGCCAGTGGGCCAACTTCGGGCCAACAACTACGCATCTGTTGGCCCAACGTCGGCTTGAGCGGTTGACCCAACGTCATTTTGTCCAGCGGGCCAACGTTGGTCCAACAGTGGCAAACAATTATGTTGGCCCAACGTTGGTCCAATGTTGGCAAAAAATTATGTTGGCCCAACGTTGGTCCAATGTTGGCTCGACAGTGCTTTAGTGCTAATGGCAATGTTGGCCCAACGTTGGCCTTGCAGAGGGAACAGATAGGTGGGTGGCCCAACGTTGGCCCAACAGTACTTTAGTGCTACCCAGATAGCACAACGACGTTGGGCCAACGTTGGTCCAACATTTGCAGCGTCTAAAGAACCAACGTTGGACCATTGTTGGCCCACTATTGACACAATTTACTTCGGTGGACCAACGTTGGGCCAATGGACAACAATGGGCCAACCATCTCAGCCAACGTTGAACCAACAGATATGTAATTGTTGGGCCAACGTTGGCCCATCAAGTTGTGCTATCTGGGATTGTTGGCTCCCTGGTATTAGCGGCAGCCAACGACGGGCCAACGTTGGCCCAACTACAATTTGCCAACTGCGACTATGCCAACCAATGGCCACCAATAGCGACGTTGGCCCGACATCTTTGTGCTATCTGGGAAGTGTGATTTGCCGACCTGAAAATAACGTCGGCCCAACGTTATAGTTCCGCCCTAAAATTGCTAACTTCGGACCTGATATCATTGTCGGCCCAACGTTCTACCGACCCTAAAATTGTGTCAATTACCAACGTGGTACCAACGTTGGCCCAACGTTAGTGTACCACCCTAAAATTACTATAATTTGGGGCTAACAGAAGTGTGATTTGCCGACCTGAAAATAACGTCGGCCCAACGTTATAGTTCCGCCCTAAAATTGCTAACTTCGGACCGAAATAGACACGCTGCTTGCCAACCTTGCACCGACATCGGTACAACGTCAGCGTACAGCCGTAAAATTGCTGACTTCAGGCCAACAGAAAAGTGTACCTTGACGACCTCGTACCAACGTCGGCCCAACGTCAAAGTACCGCCCTAAAATTGCTAACTTCAGACCGAAAAAGATGTGTCATTTGCCAACCTTGTACCGACGTCGGTACAACGTGAGCTTACAGCCGTAGAATTGCCGACTTCAGGCCAACGGAGAAGTGTGCCTTGACAACCTTGAACCAACGTCGGCCCAACGTCAAGGTACCGACGTAAAATTGCCGACGTTGGGCCAACAAAGACGTGCTATCTGGGTAGTTTGATATATTGTGAGACGTGGAGTATGCTCTAGAATGGATTCAATGAATGATGTTTGTGTCCATTCTCCAACATGCATAAGCAAATGATTTGTACTTTCTCCATTGTGCATGAACCAAAACGTTGTTCATTCTCTTTCGTGTTTTCAATATTTTGTTAATTAATCAATGTGTCAGAATGAATAAAATGTACTACAATATCTATAATGTGTATGAATTGCTCATGCACACTGGAGAAAGTACATGATATTTGTCAATACACACAGTTAAAATTTATTGTTTCATATATACACTGGAAAATTATAAATAGTACTCCATACACACATACACAGAAAGTAAATAAAACAATAAAATATTGGTTCAGGCACATGGGAAATTAACCTAGTTTCGATTCATACATACTGGAGAAAGTATACACAGAGGAGTGTGGCTCAGAAAATGTGACTCAAAAACAGTTAAAAGTTGGACTTTTAGAAAGGTCACCAGACAGAATCTATTGCATTTTTCAGAAAGTATGCCAAATATATTATTCGAAATTATAGAACCTTTTGAAAATTTGAATTCATTCCTAAAAATAGAAAAAATGAGAAAACTGCTTTAGAAAGCAATCCAATTTTTGTTTCAGACACCTTTTCAAAATTTCAAAGCTCCTATAACATGTATGATTTAGAGTAATATATTGGGCACATTTTCTGAGAAGTCTTTCACATGATGTTTAGGGTCATTCATTCATACAAACTAGAGAGAGTATGAGAATATTGATTAATCCAATCTGAGTAATATGATAGATAGTTGGTTCTTCAAAAAGAAAGGTTTACTTAGATTTTGAATATCAAATAGATTTGGATCAAGTGTTATAAAGAATCTGATCTTCTTAAAGGGTGACGCATATCGTTTAGCAAATCGAACGCTCGTTTCTGGTGTTGCTCACCGTTTAGTATAAAAGGCCCGATCCCGGAATAATACTCAAGGGTTCACAGGTTCGAGCTCGTTGTGTCAACACCTCTAACTATATAGCATAAGTATATTATAGATCGTCACACATTTATAAAAGGGTGATTTTTATTTTGACAAATCAATTCGACATTTATGTGTGAAGTTTCAGGATCTTCTATTTGTGTACAATAAGGAAAAATTGGCATCTAAATTTCCCCATAACGTAATAGCACACAGCTTGGCATATGAAATATCCTACAAATGAAACAAAGCAAGACAAACCGGTTTCTAATAGAAGGATTTATATTGGCTGTTGTACATGTATTCTTTGAATGCAATCACTCTTTGGATAATGTTTTCAAAATCATTATAAACGGATTACTTTATCTCAAAGACAATTTCAATAAACTGGATTTTACAGAACTCCCCTTATTTCTTAAAAATGGACTGATCCAGTTGATAGGCCTGGAGCCGCCATATTGTTTTTATACGGGATGCTAATCGGAACCCTTTAACTTACTTAACTTCGAGCATGCAGATAAATATTCAATGGATTTACATAAAATGCAGAGTTCCTGTGGCAATGGCATTTATTTTTAATGATCAAGAAAGTACTTTGCACCCTCCCGCCAAGTTAGGAAGAAGCCAGAGCTTTCATTCTGGTACACATCGCATCTAGAAACATGTCTGTGTCTATCATGTAAGAAGAGAGGGTCAATTTATTCCATGATGGAGCATTTTGGAAACCCTTCTTAGAAATCGCTATGCTGAAAATGGGCTATTGGTATACACTGTGTAAAAGTAATGCAGATTGCTCCGATTTTCACTACGGCGCCATGCCGATTGAGTATTTTGTTCAAAATTGAATACAATATTGAACAAAAGGAGCAAATGTGACCAAGGCATCAGTGTAGTATGAATTTATTTTGTTAGGATGCCAGTCACACGGGTAGTATCTTAAGCCCCGTTATGATTTAGAAGTCGCGAGCAAGTTCCCGCTGAAATCGCGAGCAATTAAAAGAAAAGAAGAGTTATCTTTTGTTTACTTAAATTGTATGTTGTACAAAGCGTTTTCATTTAATTTTACTCAATTATTACATGGTATTGATACTAAAGAGCAACTGCTGCAAAAAAGTATCACGAGCTGATGTTCTGAGTTTCGTTATTAGATAATTGGAGAGAGAATGTATCATCTTGAATCTTTATCTATATATTTCTATATTTTATAGCTGAAGAAGGTCATTGCCCTTCAGTTGATATTGTCATAGTAATATGAAATGAAGGTATTGTGAGTTTCACTTCCTAAAGTTTCACAAAAAATTATATATTCCAACTTTACCATATTCCTCAAGGTCCCGCTTCTACCATGAGCAATAAACTAAAGATCCCGCTGAAAACATGAGGAGGCCCCGCTGAAAACATGAGGAGGTCCCGCTGAAATCAGGAGCAAGTGGCTCTCCAAAATGGAGTGAAGACCGATTTGACTTTTCAAATCTGTCACAACTGTAGCCAACGTAATAGATATATTAATTATTGATACTCTACACAGCACATGTATATCATATATCATTATCATCGTTATTATTGGTTCGAGCACCCCCCTTACCAAAAGCTGGCTACGAGCATGATTCAAACAAAACCGTTTCACTAGTAGTATTTCGACCTGACTCCATCGAGAAATTTACCAAGAGAAGATTCAATCCATTCCACGACTTTTGACAAGTTTCAAAAAACTCGTTCTTCTTTGTATGCAATACGCAATACATATTTATATTTTACTGAAGTTACATTACACTATAATTCAGTATATCACTACCTTAGACGAATCAGCAGCAATGGCGCACACGTTTAAAAAGGCAATTTATGGATCCACTGCTACATGTTAGTAACAAAGGAGTACCAGCGTTCTTAAATCAAAAATGCATGATGTTATTTTATTATCTCGAAGTACGCATCATACATTGTCCACCATACATTGTACGCATCATACATTGTCCAAAACTGAATAATCAAATAATTTCATCATTAACAATTAATCGTAGGTTCTGTTGAACGCACGTGTTACGCGGTAAACAAGATACAAATTTATGTCATATTCTGCAACAAATATGCCATATTCACTTGCGGTGTATGACAGATTCAGCTGCAGTATATGGCATACCCACTAATCAATGAGAACGTTATACGGAAGTACGCAATTGTCAATTGCATCGATTGAACGAACGACAGTACAGTGCATCAACTATTAATGCAGAAGTATCACTCAGCAATCTCACGTGATAAACTTACTCAATAAATTCAGGATTGATATATAATTACTCAAAGCACTGACTGTATTGGTAATCCAAGATAGTTTTACATGTAGAGTCGATTCTCACTACCAATCAAATCAACGCTTTCTCTATCACGTTTTCACCTGCTTTATATGTCATTTTCACCTGCGGTATATGGCAAATTCCGCAAGTGACTATCAGGTATTCACTGAAATCAATGTATCGCATATTCACTGCGGAATATCGCATACTCACTTGCTTAACATGCCATATACTGCAGGTGAGTATGGCATATTCACTCGTATCACAAATACCGCACAACCATGAATGTATGCCATATTCCGCGTAACATCGTACGTGTTACGCGGAATATGGAATATATTCATGGTTGCGTGGTATTTGTGATACGGGTGAATATGCCATATTCAACTGCGGTATATGGCGTATCCCGCAGGTGAGTACGGCATATTCCGCATTTAATATGTGATGCATTGATTTCAGTAAATACCTGATACTCACCTGCAGAATATGTCATACTCATTTGCAGAATATGCCATACACCGCAGGTGAGTATGCCATGCACCGCAGGTGAATATATTTGTTCTGGAATATGACATATATTTGTATCGTGTTTACCGCGTAACAATATATCCAGGAAAACGGCTTATGCGGGACATACGATTTACATGTCCCGGATCCTCATTTGAGCGAGACATACGAAAAATATTTTTACCCGGATATGGAATATATTCCGGTTGCTATGTCCCTGAAACCTTATCAGGTATGGAAAACAAATCATTATCTAAATAAATATTTAAAAACAAAAACTTGAATGTTATTGTTAAATTATAAAAGTAGAACCTGAATTATCATGGAGACTTTGTGGTTCTCCTTTCTCTCTAAATTTCATCTTCTTGCAACTTTCAACTTTAGGTGTCTTTGTTTAATACAGGGCTTATTCCCCTGCTTCCATTAAGTTGTCTTGAAATGATATCCATCTTTATCCCATACATTTTGGTAAGGATGCGATTCTATAAAATGTCTGACGAAATCTCTGGTGACTTGAAGTTGCAAAAGAAACATTTGAAACGTGGCCCTAGAATGAAACAGTATATATACAGTAATTTTTAGAAATACCTAACTTGGTCTTCGCATACGTTTATGTAAAGAAACTATATATCTTATGTGATAGTAATGAAGCTTTCCTCGTGATCGAAGCGGGTACTCGTGAATTCTGCTCCTGGTTTCAGCGGGACCTCCTCATGTTTTCAGCGGGGCTTCCTCATAATTTCAGCGGGGCCACTGGAACACCTTCAACGATGTATTTCACCCCCCCACAGTGGATGTTTTTTTAAACTAACTTATCAATACATACAATGTTGATCCAATATTCATAATGAGGTATGTATATCGTAGTTCTTATCTCTATTTTAACGATAAAAGTAATATGTTAACAGTAAATTATGCAAACGTGCATATTAACGCCCGTTTCTTCCATGTCAGTAAAAATAAATATCTAACATGTCATTGTTTGTGTAGATATACCTGTTCTGAAAGTATACCTAAGGTATCAAGGAACAGTAATGCGTATTTTTACCTTTTTGGTACATATTTCCAGATAAATTAAATAAAAGGACTTTGCTCGTGATTTCAGCGGGAACTTGCTCGCGACTTTTGAATCATGACGGGGCTTTGGATACTACCCGTGAGTCAGAGCTCTTGATGCCAGTACTAAGTTTGCAAACATGCATGGCAACCATGGCCAATTAGAAAAGTGCACCCCTTCTATATGATAATATAAACCCTTCCTACACCTTGGTTTAGCTTTGGATCACTATGCTATCACTATGTGGCAGAAATGCATTCTGATTGGATATAAATGATCACATGACTTAGTTCACCAAGGTATCAGGAGATGGCATGCCAAAATGTAAAATCTCTATTTATACATGATGCTGCCTTATATTTTATGATATACAGTGCGTATCAAAAGAAAACGCAACAGATTCTTCAGAATCTCTTGGGAAAGCACAAAACCAGTGATAACAGCATTGATTTCATTCAATGCACCATAAAGTCATGTGTCTCTTCTTTACAATGATATATCACACATTGATATTTGGTCATGGTTGGGCGAGTAATCATTCCATTTGCAAAGTGGGTCAAAATTAGCTTTGGGCCAAGTTATAAACATTGCAAAAGTCAGTGTACGGAGCCCGATGCAATATTGGACGAAAACATAAAACCAATGCTGACTGCATCCTTTTAATTCAATGTACCAAAAAGCCAAATTACTCCTCTTTGCAATGGAATATCATTCATTCACAGGGAGTCATCTCTGGCCGAATAATCATTAATTTTGCAAAGTGGGGCAAAATTCAGCTCGGACCCAAGTTTAAAACATTGCAAAAGTCAGTACAAGGGGCATAGGGGCTATTGGAAGAAGGTGTGACAGGTAATGGCATAGACAGTAAAGTGTTCATACTCATACTCTTGCAAGAATACATCCTATACCTCTCCAAATTTCCACCACATAAAGATGCGCTCATCTGTCCACGTCATGCATGGTTCAGTCCTGAATCATTTGTGGGTTAAAGCAAAGAAAACAGCCCATGGGCAAATCTTTCTCGAGGTTTTGCTAAAATATCTGGTGGAGGAATTGTGAGCACAGATGCTCCTGAGATAGCTTTAAAAGAAAAAGTCACAACAATTCAAGTCAGGGGAACTTCCATTGGCACTTAGCCCTTGCACTAAATTTTTCAATATCTAAAACTTGGCACAGAGCCGATTTTGACCCACTGTGCAAATGGAAGGACTTCTCACCCAACCATTACCACATATATGTGAATGAATGACATATCATTGCAAAGAGGAGAGACATGGCTTTATGGTACATTAAATGATATTGATGTAGTCATCACTAGTTTTGTGATTTTACGAGATAACTACTTGTTGCGTTTTTTACGCCCTGTATAGTGAGAGGATTTTTCTGAATTATTTGTGTTTAAATATGGGAACTGCAAATTGGCAAATAACTATAAGGTTAAATGTCCATAAAGACATTTAATTTCAAATTCCAAAGCAAATGCCAGTGGGCATTTATTAAAAGTAACCCTATAACTATGTAGAATATGGCAAACATGTTTAGAAAACCGGCGAGAAGCAATTGAAATAAGAACATCCATTCTCATGGAATTGCCCTCGTGTGCATTTAATTGCAGACATGTTATCCTAATTGCCCATGGGCATTTAAAATAATAATCACATCCCAACTCTTAAAACATGCTTAATGTTTTATGACATCACACTGATTTTTGTCTCTGCAACTTTTTTTGGCAGAAAATATCATTTTTAGTTCAAAAATGCATAAAAACGTCGGAACTGGCTGAATAGGGGAAAAATTTATCAATTTAGGCTAGAAAGGGTTAATTTGCCCTACCCCAAATACGTCTAAATTATTTAATATGCTATTCTAACTTTGCCACTGTGACGTCACAAATCTAACCTGACTATCTCTGAGTTTATTGAAGAAAATGATACGTCTGACAAACAGCTTTCATTCCCTATATGGCACACCTTCTACTAAGAGTTGCATCAATGACTAAATCTAAGACAAAGGCCCTGTGTCCCGAGGGTTTTGACTGAAATTTGGCCATTTTCGCCCAAATCTAAGTAAATTGCAGTTTCCATCACACCTGTATTTTGAAATAAATATTGCTACAATGTAGCAATTTAAAAATCACACATGCTTACTGTTTCTGTCGACCTGACACGTGTATCTAGCCTGTAAAAATGAAAAATCGCTACATTGAAGCAATTTCACTAAGATATGGGCCCTGAAAATCATGTAATTTTAGCAAAAAATGAAGAAATAACCTGCAATTTTGACAGAATTTCAGAGGGCTTTCTTTCATTCATGACCCTCCACGGGCCTCTTATGACCATTCTTATACTCGCAGAATGGTTGAAAGTGATTTCAAATCACTGTTTGCCCTACGCAGAACGAAAAAATCGATTCTGTTCTCAAATTCTGCTAGAATATTGGTCTCTGGCCAACTAGCAGACAATTTTAGGCCTCATATTAAGGTATGAGTACCATAATCCAACACCAAATTCGAAAATTCATAACAATTCTTTGTACATATGGCGTTCGTGACCAACTATAAAACGCTTACCCCCCATAGTGTTATATATCAAAATGTACCTGTATATATAGGGGTTCGATTGATCTACATCAAATTATAAGGAGTCAGGTTATTTTTTGAGATATCAGCGTCCATTTATTGTAGCGTTTGCAAACACTTCTTCAATTCTGATATGACTGGCAAACGCGTAGTAAACATGCTCACGTCGGAACTATTTTTGACCTACATCGCTATTTTGGTAATTCAAATGAAAGTTGAACTCCTCTTTATTTTGATACCAAATAGTGGCATACTAGGTACCCTAGAAGCCAACTATGGCGTTATTTAGAACAATACCACGGTTTTTTAAATGGACTATATAGGGGTCACACCTTTTGGCGGATGGATATGGAACCTCATACCTTAAGATACTGTTGGAGTCTCAAAAGGCAGCAAAAGCATTCATTTTTGAAACAGGAAAATTTAGTCCCACTAAAAATGCCCATATGGGGATTTATTCTCAATTTTCGTGTAAATGCCCGTGAGAATTTATTATAAATATTTTTATTTCCATTCATATTTCTTCAGTCAGTCGCAGTCAAAATTAAGCCGATTGCTTTCATTTCTTGTGTTAGAAAATGGCAAAATTTTTACATAAATAGCATCTCTCAAAGTTGACCTTTAAACCACCCTAATGTCAAGGTCAAATGTCAAAATTCTCAGAAATAACATTTTAAGTAATAAGTCATACTTCGTCTTCAATTCCATGTTAATATATACTTGTTCTGTAAGGGAGCTAAAAGAAGGGCTTGCCGCCACGTGTCCTTTTCAATGAGTTTGGTTCATCAGTTGCCAAAAGGTACTTTTCAAAAAGTGTTTCGTTTTTGGGACAACCGTTATACATCATTACACCACATTTCCGAACCGTACAAAGCGATGTAATTTCAATTTCAGGACGATTCCATGTGTGCCGTGTATTCCATGTATGTGTGCCGCTTTAAACATGTAATGGCTTTATTTGCTCGATCCCCAATCACTGATGACAGTTGCTAAATATGTATACTTTTGAACATTTTTTTTATTCTAACCATTCATTTTGGGATCGTTCTTGACAAACGTTGCCACATTTCCAGAATTTCATGATTTTTGTTTTATCAATGTTAATTTCAGGTTTCCAGACATTACATAAAGACTCAAGAGTGTTTAGTTTTAGTTGCATTCCTTCTTGGTAGTATCAAATATAACTAAATCGT